>CAJQZN010036295.1:0-10914 GCA_907164685.1 Colias eurytheme | reverse complement strand
GAGGTAGGTGGAGATAGTCTCAAAACCTAATTTCGTTACTGTTCAAGTAATAATTGAGATAACCTTATTGAAATCTAGTTTTTTTAGAAATAATTCTCACCGATCTGTGATAATAACTAATAAGTGTGCAAGCATTATAACGTATACTAGATGCGCTCCGCGGTTTTACCCGCAGTGCTCCGCTCCTGTTGGTCTTAGCGTGATGACATTATATAGCATAATATATAGCCTTCCTCGATGAATGGGCTTCCTCGATGAACAGGAGCGGAGCAATGCGGGTGAAACCGCGGAGCACAGCTAGTAAGTAATATACTTATATCGTTTCACCAATAATTATGACATTAAAAATTAAGGAGGTAACTGTAAACTGTAAATATATAGGTTTGACCAGTTGACCTTTTCATAACTACCTACAATATTGTATATGCTTTAAACACTTTGTGCGTGTTATAAAGTTGTTTCTTGTATTTTTATTAGTTCAATCACCTTTATTACATAACTGCTTGATCCTGTTTGTGTTTATTTTTAACTTGGAAGTTAAAAAAAATTAAAATAGACTAACTACAAAAGCTTTTTGAACTTTGTGTATTTCCGAATAGTGTACTTACCTAGGTCTGTTTTAGTGTTTATTGGTAAGTAAGAAAAAAAATCTTAAGGTGTGTAATGAAAATTATTTTCAGTTGTCCAACAACTATGCTCCAACCTAAGTATCAGTGTAAGTTTCATCAAAATTGGTTGATGAGTTATTTAGATAGAGAGCTTTTAAGTTACTAAGTAGGTAGGTACCTAATATTATTTTAAAACACGTACGTCTCGTGTCCGTTTGTTAAATCAATTTTTACCGAGTTGTAGGAAATCAAAACAAATCTTCTTTTGTTTATTCGTGTACATGCATGGATGTTTATTGTGTTCTTTCAATCACCGATCTAATTTATGCAATCGTCTAATTAAAGCCCAATATTTAACTCAAACATCTGATATTTGATCTTATAATTGTCGATCAATAATCAAATATTTGAGTAGGAAATAATTTCGATTAACGATTGGCCTCGACATTTAAGAGCGATTCATAAATAAAATTATAATTTCTCCTCCAGAATTAATAAATAATAATAATAAACAATAGGTGAGTATGTAGGTGAGGTAGTATATCTTTATAAGTAGGTACTTACTTATAAAGGCAAAAGTGTACGTGTACCTACAATGTAAGAAGTCTCAGTCCTTTAGGGTTCGACTTTGATCGCGAGATAGTTACCTACTTAAGGATAACATAATTTTAACCTAGGCTCTTAATTTATGTTAAAAATGAATTTGATATTTTTGATTTATGACATTCAAATCTACTTATATCTATATATGTATATGTATAAAAGAAAGTTGTGTTAGTAACTCCACTTATAACTCAAGAACGGCTGAACCGATTTAGCTAAAAAATTGGCAGGGTGGTAGTTTAGAGCCAGGAGAAGGACATAGGATACTAAATACATATGTACCACGAGCGAAGCCGGGGCGGACCACTAGTAGTATTATATAAAAATGAAACCCGTTTTCTTTGGTCACGGCATCACGCGTGAACGGTTGGTTGGACCGATTTCGATAATTTTTTTTAAATATATGTACCACCGGTGAAGCCGGGGCGGCACGCGGTCCCAGGGGGGGGGGGGGTCACGGGGGACATGACCAAAATCGTACTCGATAAAATAAATAAAAATTCTTATACTGTACAAAATATAAAAAACTGACTAAGTGCGAATCGAAGTCGTACTGTACCTAAAGTTCATATGAGTAATAAGATACCATTTTTGTCATTCATTCACTCGTTCAAGGTGCGTTCAAGCTAGAGTCCATTTCAAGAAAGAAGTCCCGCAGACGCAGCGCTGTATGCGCGCGTAAAAATGTTGGCAGGGTTAAATGTGGGGAAATCTGTGGGGGAAATTATGTATCGTTCATTTAATTTTTAAAACTACTACGACTCGAATATTTAGATAAAAAAAATTAGTATATTATGTTATGTATTGGCCGATCTCCCCATCTGTTAAATTAGTTCTATAATTGTCCGCGGGACTTCTTTCTTGAAATGGACTTTTAGCGCAACATGCTGGTGCGTTTCACGTTCCGATTAAGCATCAGCATAATTCGGCATTGTGCGGCACTGAGTCGCATTATGCTCTGTAATTGGAAAACAGCCACAGTTGCACCCAGTTGCACCGGAGTGACATGACAGTCATGACTAGACATCGGATTATATGCATTTGCATATTTGCATATGCAAATGCATAAAACTCTCCAATTACGGCTTTAGTGAATATTTTAGCCTTTTTCCCCAATCGTGCATATTTCGTTAAGTAGCGGGAGTTTTGATTGGTCGACTAACCTTTATTAGCCAATCAGAACGCTCAGCGAGTAAAAAAAACCCTATTTTGGCATGGTAAAATGGCAAAAAATTACAAAATGGGCTCCATTTTAAGTAAATTATGAGCCATTCAAAATAGGGCTAGATTACACTTTTGGGGCTAAAAACTTAAAACACGGGTTGAATTCCAAAAAAGGGCTCGATTAAGCCCGGAAAAGTCTAAAGTGGCAACACTGGGCTCGCGGGTGATAAACGTCACAAATTTACGCTCGAAAATTTGGTGAAAATGCTTAATTGTGTATTGGCACAAAAACTATACTTAATTTCAAGAAAATTTCACTGTTTTTGTACAATCTTTGATTTAAATATATAAAAATAATAAAGGTTTTTTGATTTTGTATTGTGCATATTTTAGGCATATCAGTCGTTTTTAGTGCATATTTCGGCCTTTTTTAGTGCATATTTGCATGCATATTTTGGCATTTTGTTAGTGCATATAATCCGATGTCTAGTCATGACGGTTTCAACTTTCATCATGACATTGACAATTGACATTCGTAAAGCGCAGCTTCAAAACCGAATATTTTTTTACAAACAATGAAGTGAACAAAACAATAAAAAATTGTATTGATTTTTCCTAATAAAGCCATAACTCTGATAAAATGTTCTGTTGCCTGAAAAATTGTGTTAATGGTTTCTCACTGACTCCTAGTGTCCCAATCCGAGTGAAAGAAAATCCGATACAACTGGACACACTTCATATGGGTATTTAACACTTACTGTTTGTTATTAATTTATTAGTTTGTGAAAAGTTAAGCTCGTTTCTATTTCTCTACATATTTTGTTGTGAATTATTCTGTATGTAGATTAATTAACCACATTAAACTATTTATTGAATTATAAGTGAAAGGAATAGAAACAACATAACTGTACATGTTGCAATGAGCTAAGCATATCCTGTAGATAACGGAATTGTTTGAAGCTATTTAAGATATTGAACTCGTAATAAATGGTGTTTTTTTAGGACATGAAGTTGTGATAGTAAAGGGTGGTCAAAGAGCATGTGGCTCAGGCTGTGTTTTGGGAAGTGCTCCTTTGGTCCAGAATAAAGCCTACTTTGAAGTGAAGTTGCAGCAAGGAGGAGTATGGGCTGTTGGACTTGCCACCCGAGAGACAGACATTAACAAAGTACATGGTATGATGAAATATTGAACTTTCAATGAACATATTTAATTAATCATCTGTTTTTTGTATATTTATCGAATTTGATTTGATTTGGTTTGTGTGTCATACGTCATTAAAATATCTGATCAATGACAATTTAATTTCAAATTCAAATTATATTTAGATATTTGACTGCAACTGCAAATGACTATTTAGTAAGATAATTTTTAACAGTGACAAACAAAAAATCATTGAATGTTCAACCATTCTGGAGCTATAAATGGTGTAACTAACACAACTTCCTATAATATATTTAGTTAATATAATGATAAATAATTTTAATGATAGTGTTTAACTACATATTTTAGTATTATTTTAATTGACCTTATCAACATCAGTCCATATTTGGTCTCACGCACAGAACTCCTTTTATGGTTTAATTTTCCTATTACAACATCAATAAAAATCCAGAATTTATTAGTATTCTAAACAAATATTCCTTCAGGGTCATTACCACTTGAATCATCATCAGCTGACTAACAACCAGATCCTTAACATTGAAACAAATGCTAATTAATTGCAACATGTTATGTCAAGCTTTCCACACATTATGGGCTCGAGGTTGATGAGCCAAAATTAATGTGGGTCAATAAAACACATGATCTGTTTGTCAAATAATAGATAAACTAATTAATCCGTCAGTCCTCGGATCACAGACACAATAGAAAATCTATTGTGTTTTGGCCCGATCGGGCCGCTCGGTGGTCAATGGGTTAATAAGGAACAATGAAGAAAATAATACAACAAAAAAACGTGACAGCAGTGAAACTTCTTTAGGCGCATTGAGAGTAAAATTTCAAGGTCGCGTCATAGAAATACCGTCACGTCATGGTGTTAGGCGACCATTTTGGTATCTTTTAATCTTGCCAAAGAAGTTTCACTTCTGACACTTTTTTTGTTGTATTATTTTCTTCATACGGACATTGAAACAGATTAAAAATCTATAAAAATCTATAACTAAGTTTGTCATATCTGCTCCCTTGTATACAATACATTGATAATTATCATTATATCATTACAGGTGGTGTGGATAAAGAGTCCTGGTGTTTGAACAGTGACGGTACAGTGAGGCACGATAATGTGGAGCTGTACCAATTGAAACCAGCTCCCAGAGAGTCCCCCACCACTGAAATACTGGTTTCAACTGGTTCCTCAGACCATATAGATGATAAACAGGATAAAGACGAAGAAATCAATACTATTATGCCGGTTGAAGGTGATGTTATAGGCCTAGCTTACGATCATGTTGAATTGAATTTCTTCTTAAACGGTAAAAATATGGAAATACCTGTGCGGAGTGTTAGAGGGACGGTTTATCCTGCACTATATGGTAAGTTCATAATATATATTTTATAGTTGTAATACAATGAATAATGGGTATATGTTATATTTGTGTTCCAAGATAAGAATGTAGGCACAATAAAAACATAGATATTTAATGTAAAACAATTTTAAATGCACAATATATTTCTTATTATTATTTCGGTGTTACTGATTGATTGCAAGATAAGAATAATTCTTAAGAATTAATGTAATTGTAAATTAATATTATCTTATAATAAAGGTATGCAGTATGAAGCTGGCATTATGAAATGTATGAGAGTCGGTCATTCACGTAAAGACGTGAATGAATGATGATGTGAACGACTGATGTGATCCACTGACTCAGAGATGTACATAAATAAAACTGTACTTACTATAAAACTCAAACTCAAATTTATTTATTCAAAAAGACTTCTTCGAGAAGAACTTTTGAAACGTCATATTTTTACATATTTTTAACATCTACCACCGATTCGGAAAGCCGTATCTATGGAGAAAAACCGGCAAGAAACTCCATAGTTGCTCTTTTTAATCATGTCAGTATTAATTTTACAAAATATGTAACTGTATATTATCATAATATGCCAAAGAACTGTCCTGTTCTCCTTACGCAACAACCCTCCATATAATATGTATTTGTTTTATACAATTTCAGTTGACGATGGTGCCATATTGGATATAATACTGGACAATTTCCGATACCCCCCGCCTACGGGATATGAGAAAATAATGGTGGAACAATCGCTCCTCTAACAAAAGGATCTCAAATGTAACGCTTAGTTGTGCGTGGACACTGGCTTGTGTGATCTTTACCTGTGCGAATGTCGTAATGAAAGTCTGCGGTATTTATGCTATAAATTATAATCGATTCTATATATTTAATATCCTAACTGTATTATATAAAAACAACTAACTTGTATATTCTATTATCTATACTAGTTTAATAAACTATGATCTATTTTTTTAGTAACCAACACGATGAAATTGTAAATACATATATTAATTGTTCTAGATTTTGTTTGGGTACACAAAACTTCCAATGCAACATATTATATAAAGTAAATATAAAAGATATTAACTTCTTATAATTCCTATTTTTTTGTTGTAGCTAATATAATAATAATCCACTGAAATATAGAAATAAGATTCAAAGTTATAAAGTTTCATATAAATTATATATTGAACATGGCAATGATTATCTTATATATAAAATTCTCGTGTCACAATGTTAGTCTGCATACTCCTCCGAAACGGGTGGACCGATTCTCATGAAATTTTCTGTGCATATCGGGTAAGTCTGAGAATCGGCCAACATCTATTTTTCATATGTACCACGGGCGAAGCCGGGGCGGACCGCTAGTATTCAATAAAATTTTGTCCTTCAGTAATTACACAGTACAGACCATATCAGAATAGTTTTTAGGATGTTTAAAGCACATGTACATGTTAAATATACCAAATTGGAACTCCCAACTCATATCTTTTTATTTTAAGTATAATATAATTTCTCAATGCTTTTTATAATACATAAGTACATATTTTCATATTCACATCACTTATAATAGTATATCATCACTACTTATATTAAACTGTATAATAACACCATATGAAATAAATAAATAAATAAATAAATATGAATTATTGAGTTAATTTTCCGCAAAAAAATTACCTACTGATGAAACAGATATATTACCTATTATAAAGAATAATATTGAAAAGTGTATTTTAATATTTTGTTTTAATTTGTAATTATTTGGAAACTGACGTCTTTCTATTCGCAAATTCGTGTGTGTGTAAGGGCTCAGTTATTTAATTACGAAAAGGTACAAAAAATTAAATCAAAATACTTCACTCATTTCTGTACAATTGATTTGAAATTTGTTTGATCTTTCGGGTATTTTTTGCGTCATAATTTATTATTTCCTTATAAAAGAGAATATAATTATTTAACTCACACCCCCTTCAAGGGTTAATATTAATTTTATAAGGCAGCGGCAATCGCCAAGTCTTTATATACTTACACAAATAATTAAGTTTGTTAAAGATTGTAACTTCATACCCATGGCCATGTTTCGATTATATCATCATGTTATATGTTAAAAATATATCATTTTCAAATAACTATCAATTATTTAAGAAATTTTACGATCGACATTCAAAGCAGATAACAATTATATTATAAGTAGAAAGGTGTGGGCTAAAGCGCTCCAGAAGCGACCAATAGAAATGTGGCTAAATAGCCAGATTTGGCTTTGTAGCTTTTTCGCTCAAATTTCTTGAATCATACCATCTTACTTTTACGCCTTTTTGTGTGTGCTTTAGTTATATTCACAGAACAGTGTTATAATCGTGTTGCTAACCAGTCTCTACACTTTTTTACTTATAAATTATAATATCTTTGATAGACAAAAAAAAAAGTCCTTGATTTGTAGAATATCTATTAATGGTACATCTTTGACCAATCTATTGTGTAGTGAATATTATAATATACTGTATTTTTCTATAAATAATTCATTTCTTTATTGAATATAATGTCAAAAATTATAGGCACTATGCTATACGTTAGTAATTGACTGATTACAAAATATGTTTCAACGTAAAAGACAAAATTAATATGAGTTAAGAAACTACTTAGATACATCTCCTACAGATTAAAGAAAGGATTATTCGATTCTTTAAAAATTATTTTCTGTAATTTAATACTCATAAAACTAACACAGTATTGCCATAAATATAAAACTAATTGGAGAACTATAGTTTTTATGCATGTATTGTTAAGTGCCAATATAAATAGAAGTCATTTAAAGATGCGTTGTTTGTAAATGTGTACGCATTTATTTTGTGTCGGTGTGCTGAAAACTATGTGTATAAACAGCTCCTTAATAATTACAGACAAATAATAATTAATTTTTGCCAAGATGGCTGCCTAAAAATAATATTGGTCTATCTCCCAAAATATTTTAATCGCGTATTATGTGTTCCTCATAGCATGTATTTGCAAAATATGCATAAGTTTTAAATATGAATATAATTAAAAAGTAACGATTACTAATACAAATCATTTTAAATTTTATAATGCAGTATGTCCTATTTATTTTTGTCTAAGAATTTAATTAGTTCTATAAATGTATGTTTCGTATTGCTAATATTATAGTTTGTATGGAGGGTGGAATTAAGGAAAGACGCCTGCTCAAGCTTCGTAAAAAAATATGTAAAAGAATTTATGATATTGTCATTGAGATAATATTACTTCGTATGGAGGAGAAACCACGAACAAAATCTGTGCGCCATTTTTTTGCTCTAACTAAGTTTTAAAAATGATTATCTAGTTAGGTACTTACCGATAAAACTTTTACTAAACCTTTGCACTTTTCCGTATTATTTGTATTATTTGTGCAATATCGTAACACACACGAAGGCATATTTGATGCGTTTCACTTTAAAACAAATAAAAAATGAGCGTGCAGTTACGCCATATGGCGTATGTTGAGCGGAACATAAGTGATGTAGGCGGTGTCGTCTCCATATTATGTATATCTCAATGGATATTGTATGTATTATTTAGTATATTGTATTTGGAACTGCTTTGAAATGTTCTTTATGCCTGGCGTAGTTTTATAGCATCTACATTAGGGTAGACTGGGTACGGTTGAAACAATTTCGCTTATAACGACCATAACTTTGCTCTTTATAACCCGAGCGATGAAAAATATATGTTAAATAAAAGAGCATGTATCTGTCTACTAATAGGAGCTATGATTTTAGTTCCATGTGTATTATTTTTTATAGCAGATCAAATTATAAAAATGAATCCGATTTGTTTCAACCGTCCCCATACCAGGGGCGGTTGAAACAGTGATTGGGGTCAGTTAAAAAATATGCGAATAATACAAAATATAGCATTAAAATATGTTTTATTGATTGTTTATTTTAAATCTAACAATAATTAAGTAACTCTATTACAATAAGGTCTGCTCTCTAAATATGGTGACATACAATCAAGACAGAAGTACCTACTCCTCATCTTCTGATGATATCTCCTCTTGTATTTTTTCTTTTTTGCTTCTTCGGTGTTACTTTTACATTTTCTTCCATCAAATTCCTTCCTTTTTCCTCTATCCAATCGCTTCTTCACTTACTTAGCTCTTGTTCGTTTCAATATTAATTCTTGCTCTTTTCTTATCTCTTCCTTATCTGATGTGTCAATGTAAATAGTAGACTTCCTGAGTTTTCGCCCTCTATTATTATACCTTCTATTGTTATATCCTCTATTATATCCAATTCTTTTATTTTCTTGCTCGCCAGAGTCATCTCGCATTCGAATTTACCTTAGAAGCGATTAATTGTGCTTCTTTGCCGCTTTTCGCAATGATCTCCGGTTTTCACTTCCTCATATGCGTCTTTGTACTTTGATAAGTCTATTTATCTTCCCGAAATCTCTCTTACACGTACTATCGGCATCTAAAAATACAAAAAAATAATTAAAGCAATGTTTCAACCGTACCCAAAAAAAATGTTTCAACCGTCCCCAACTCCTACTTTAGGTAAAATACAGTTCTAGTAATTGTAACAACAATGATACACAAAAACTAGTCACAATGTCATATTCCACAAGATTCACTTCAAACAAAAACGCACACTTAATACTGTCACTTAAATAGAAACGCCAATAATTGGAAAAATCTCCAAGCAAAAATACTTACTTTTGGTCATAAAAACATAATAGGGTCTTATAAAATCAGCTGAAGCGCGCGGAGATCGACGCAACATTGTGGTTCGTGTTTAGAACAGTTGTGCGCTTCATTTTCCCCTTGGACCCCTAACCCCCCCACCAACGGTTTGCGAGATATTCGTGTTGTTTCAACCGTCCTTTGTTTCAATCGTACCCAGTCTACCCTAGTTAATACTACCTAGGAAATCGATGGTTTAATTTTCTACAACTAGAATTGTAACTTTAATTGTGTTTTAGTTACTTGATAGTTTTGATGGTGCTAAAACTTTCTTAATCAATGAAACTCTGTTTGGAAAAGCATTGAAAGTTCTCCAATCAATAAAACTTTAGATGATGACTGTCCTCTTACTATATACTTTAATTTAACAAGTTTTTAGAGTAGGAATTTTTCTTAGAAAGTATGTCGTGTACCCATACATTATATTAAGCATACATATTTCCTTACCACCCTCAGTTATTTTATTTGCTTCAAATACTATGTACATATCTAATTTATTAGGTAAAAAAAAAACACATAATTTTAATAATGATTTTTATTTCGTTGTAAACTTGGTATGTATTTGGTCGTTACTTAATTGCTGAATAACAAAGAATTTTAAGTACCTAATAAAGTGTTGAGAGCATTGAAGTATTTTATTTCAAAAAATTATACATACATACATACAGTCATGGTGGACGTTTAATTAGAAACACCTAAAACGATGTAGGTAGGTATTATTCATCAAATTTATTTAACATTTGTGTTACAACGTATTAGAGGTAGGTATCACATACGACCGCATTTCCATAAACCTACCCTACTTTGTTCAGGAAAGAATCTTTAAAAAACTGCAGATTTATTTTATTCATTACCACAAAATGATGCAACACGTATAAATGGAATGTAAACACTGAACACACACCAAACTCATGTGACATACTACCATATAGTCTATAGAGCTTTATCTTGTTGAAATGTAAAAATGTTGTTGTTGAAAGTTGCTAGCTAAGTAGAAAAAGAAAACTGCTGGAAGTCATAGGAGATGAAGTATATGACGAGAGCATTGGTACCATTACATACTATGAATGACCTATAACATACGTACCTATATCCTATTAATTAAAAGACTCAATTGAAACATAATATATATTACAATTTCTCGTAACCAGGCCATTAAAACCTTAAAAAAAATACAATTTACTCTTGACAGCTTTGCAGTGATAATAACATTAACGCGGGAAGTCAGTAGCATTGAATACAAAAGCTTATAAATTTTTTAACGATGATTATTAGTTATTTTTA
>CAJQZN010036293.1:0-30185 GCA_907164685.1 Colias eurytheme | reverse complement strand
ACCAGACTTTTTACATTTTCTACTACTACTTCAAATAGGAACATAGCAGTTGACACCGCCATTTAATTATTTTTCTATTTTTATAAGAAAATTTACAAAAAATTTACTCGTCTTATTTGTATAACCATTGATGTCTGTGAAGACTAAATAATTTTTTTTACATCTTGCCAGTTCTTTTGACAAATATAGAGTTTTATTTCAAATTTCTTATAAATATGTAGGCCATAGGCCTTTACACGAATTTCGCGTTATGGATAGTATTTATTTTACTTTTTACAACAATGTACATTTTCCCTCTCATTGTACCTCCGCCTAATGAAAATAAACCTCAGAAATGTGTAAGAAATAAACCAACAATTTATCTCGTTATGTGAATAATCAATTACTAATAATCTGCTATCATACATTTTCAATATCTCTTACAAATGCAGCATCTTTTAGCAATCACATAAAAAAATCAGTTAGATTATTTTATAAGTTAGTAGGAATCATTGTAGGAATAGCCTAATATGTATTATAAATTGATAATAATTTATGATGACATTCTTGAACGTTATTTGTTCCTTCAGATTTATAAACATCAAGTGATTGTCAACGTCATCTGTGACGTTCGCGAATCTCGAGTTTATTGAAAATAATTTGAAATGATTACGAAACAAAACCGAGATATTTATACTTCGGTGGAATTCTCCAGTGCTAACTCCAGTGCTTTGTATTCCAGGATGGGAATACGGAATATTTTGAAATCGAGATGATTTAAATTACACCGTAAACAAAAAACAGGTTAGTTATAGATACTATAAACATTACATTCTTATATTTGTATGAGACTTTGCCCTGATATTTAAAAACTATGACTTGGTACTATGAAAATAAAATTAGTAGTTATAGTATTGCAGTTGTAAGAACTTTTAAACAGAAATATACTATTGACTTAAATTAATTTAATTGATTGATTATGAAATATATTTACAATAATTAAAGATCATTTTAAAATAAATATACGCTCTAAACTTCTTTACTTTTAAGTGTGAATTGTTATGGAATATATTAACCAACCTAACATTTTTAAATGTGAGTGTTAATTAGTGTAAATAAAAAACAATTATTCAGCTTGTAAGTATCTTCCAAATTTTGGTAAAATAATATTAATAGCTTCTTTGTGAATAAAATTCCTAATTTGCTACAAATCATAATAAGTACATAATAAATAATAACTAAAGAATAGTCCACATACAACACATACTAAAATAAATAATTATAAGAACTAATGCATCTCTCTCTATCATATTGTTTATAAGTTAGAACATAATTTGAATCGAGCAACAAAACCTATTTTGGATTTAATCTTTTAAATATGTTCTATCGTTTTACAAGCATATAGTTTGATAGAAAGAGATGACTTCAAAACCAACAGGGATGGTAAAAAAATCAAAGCTGAGGTGTCACATTGCTTTATTATGAAATTTTATATGAACAGTAAAATTTTTAAACAATGTTTTTAGTATTATGGATTTCATCATTGGAGGGTTGGCTGGCGTAGGTGCTGGTTTCTTCAGTAACCCATTTGATGTGATTAAAACTAGAATGCAACTTCAAGGAGAGCTTAGAGCGAAAGGCCATCATGCTGTGTATTATAAAAATATACCCCACGCAATGTATACAATAGTAAAACATGATGGTGTTATCGCTTTACAAAGAGGCCTCGCTCCTGCATTGTGGTTTCAGTTGGTTGTAAATGGGGTAAGGTATGTTAGAAAATATAACATATACATATTTGCAGAATTTGTTTTCATTTATTTGTGATAATATTGAATATCATTACTACAAAGTTTAATATTTACTTTTATAGCATTTAATGAATAAAAAAAACGATATTGAGGCAGGATTCGAACCTGCGTCTTTCTGCCATACCAAGGCAACACATATATTTTCCTAAAAATTGTTACCATTGCTACAGTACTTACTCCATAGAGGTTCATTTTATACCAGCCATTCTGTTTCAAATTACAAAGAGATTACTTATATACAATCACATTTCAGGTTAGGTATTTACCAGCAAGCCGATAACTACGGCATCCTAAGAGACGAGAAGCACAATACGAAATTTACGAACAGTTTCGTTGTCGGCTGCATTTCTGGTATGTGCGGGGGGCTTGTAGGGAGTCCGCTACAATTAGTAAAGACTCAACTAATGTCGTATTCGTCTAAGAAGATAGCGGTTGGCACTCAACACGGTCATCCCGGCATGATGCATGCGTTGACACAGATTTATATGAAGAACGGCTTGTTGGGCCTGTGGAGGGGCGCCCATGGCATGATGTTGAGGAACTCGGTTGGTTCCGCGTCGCAGATCGCGGCATTTTCTGTGTGAGTTTCTTAATATATTTGCTGTGTACGTATATGTATTTACTTAATTTTTAGGAAATATAGTATGTAAAATTAAATACAAAAAATAGCGTGTGTGCAGAGCACACGTGTCAGAAGTGAAATTTCTTTGGCAAGATTTACAGATAGATACCAAAATCGTCGCCATACTCCATGATGTTACGGTATTGCCATGATACCTTGAAATTTTACTCCGAACGCGCCTAAAGAAGTTTCACTTCAAAAATATTTGTGCATTTTGACTCTTTTATGGAATAAGGAAAATTTTGCATTATTTTTCTATTGGAATTTTAAAAATATTTTATTACAAGTATGTCATTGAACTGATGTATTATTGTAATACATTGTCAATTATTGCAATGAAAACAAAATATTGATGTTGCTTTTTTTTCCGGGTAGATACCTTATCAGTATTTAAATTAATTACGTTTTCGTTATATAAATAGGATTGTTTTTTAAATATCAAACAATAATAAATATGAAAAACATTATTAATAATTTTTACACAAATTACAATAGTTTATTCATAATTTTTTTTATTATTACAGATGTAAAGAATGGATGGACAACAACAACATGTTCCAACAATCGAAATACCTAAGTGCGTTCATGGCTAGCAACATTGGTGCTATTACAAAAACCTTGACGCTAACACCCATGGATGTTATCATGACAAGACTTTATAATCAAGGTAATAAATAAATAAATAAATAAATAAATAAATATTATAGGACATTATTACACAAATCGACCTAGTCCCACAGTAAGCTCAATTAAGGCTTGTGTTGTGGGTACTAGGCGACGATAAATATAATATTTAATAAATACATATATAGATAATAACACCCAGACCCAAGAACAAATAATTGAGTTCATCACACAAATATTTGCCCTGACCGGGGATCGAACCCGGGACCGTCGGCTCAGTAGGCAGTTTCTTTACCACTGCGCCAACCGCGTCGTCAATAAAATATCTCGTAATAAAACGGTTTACTACTACTTTTTTGTATTTACTATTTGATGGTGGAAATAAAACTACCATCATAATATTAAGGGATGCATCGATTCGCCTTTTCGCCGATACGATACCGATACCGATACGCTTACTGTGAATTCTAAAATGAAGGTTAAATGAATAAATACATCACAAGTCAGATTTTTCTTTTATTAATATAAAAAGTAGAGACATAGGTTAATAATTAGGCGTTTAATCTTAAGTTTTGCGGAGAAAGGCGATTTCGCAAGTCTATTTGAATAAGACCTGTGCTGGAAAATAGTCTCAGATGCAACAGAACTCATATGGAAACTAAAGTACTTCTGCGCAATTTTTTTCAAGTTTGGGTATAAAACGTCATTGCGCCAGTAAACGAATGGATCTGCATCTCTCTATACAATATTGGGACAACTCAACAACACACTCACAAGCGCGGGGTTTCCCCGAGCATAGTTCATACCTCGTTTGCAACGGAATAGACAAGACAACACGCTCGTTTACACTACATTTTTAAATTAAAAAGTATCGGTCATAAAAATATCGTCGATACTGATATATCGACTAACCCGAAGTGTCGCCGATATATCGGTATCGGTATCGGATGCACCTCTAATAATATTATAATATGGTATTCAACAAATCTCTTGAACAATATCTTTGTCTTGTGATGTGAGAACAAAATAATAATAATTATAGCTATTTTTTTTTAAGAATTTTATGATCATAATATAAATTTTCTTGTTTACTAAAAAGTAAGTAGTTTCGAAAATCTTTAAATATTGCCCTGATAACAGCAAAACATCATACATAAAATTTGTTCATACAAAAAGGAATAGTTTAGACATTTCTGCAAGGCTAACGAAAAAATGCCTTGATAGTGAAATATTATCGAGTGTTATCTTAATACATATATATAACTATTGATAGTCTTCAGTCACGTAAATTATTTAAACAATGTCTGATGTAATGTGTTTGTTGAAATTAAAAATCTTTTTCATCATTGAATTATATTTATTAACATTTTAAAGCAGGCTAAATTTAGATATGTTGAGTTGTGTTGCATATACAAACAATTATTTAAAAAAATGTTCTTTGCTATTGCCGTTGGCGCCATTGTAAATTAGAATTTGGCGCCTAGAAATTTTTTTCTTAATTTAATACAAACAGTATCACATTCACAATTTAGTCGAATCTAACAATACATTTCTAAATTCTTAAGCTAAAATCTTTAAACCTACGGTTTTACGATGCATTCACATCATACGAGCGAAAACTCATTCTAATTTCTAACCTTACTAAGTCAAATTACATATTTTAATGTAAACAGGCGTAGAGCATTCTTTCATTGTTCTTAGTGCATGCGATAAGATTCTATGCAATGCTCTAATACTGAACAACACTGAATACATTTACAATAAAATATCACGAAAGAATGCTGTTGCTCTAGCTGCTCTAGCTCTATGTTCGTTTGATTGAATTTGAAAATTATATACATGTGAGAGAATTATAACAGAATAGTTGTTATGTGGCTATACCTTCCTATTATTAATGTACTCTATGGTGTACAACATAATGTCGATATTGAATTGATATGAAATGTATGCGGTTACGGGCCATGCTATTGTGGTTTATATTCCTTGAGTTAGTAGCTCGATGATATAGTCTCGGTACTACCATCGACCGCGCAAGGTGTGCGCACTGAGTCATTATTTAATATTATTTCACATATCTACCTAATTATAATTAATTATGGAGAGTTATTTAAATTCTCCGACATACAATAAATAAAAAAACTTGTGAAAAAAAATTAATCATTCCTTTTCGTATTTCAGCGATCGACGCGCAAGGGCGCGGTCTATTCTATGAAGGTATATGGGATTGTGCTCAAAAGATAACCAAAACTGAAGGTCTATTGGCCTTTTACAAGGGCGTTGGACCTTCTTACTTCCGCCAAGCACCACATACTGTACTGTTACTTGTGTTTTGGGATATGCTAAAGGATTTACAGAAAAACTTTCAAACTTTGAAAGCGTGATTTTATAAAGTGATTTGGGATTATACATGATGAGTCTATAAAGTATGTTGCTCAAGGTTGTTGTGTTTTTAATCAGCTCTATATATTGACGTGATAACGTTTTTAAAATCGTTATAGTCGGGTGACATGTTCAGAAACTTGTGAAAACCTCACGAGCGCGATCGCAAGTATAACGAGAGAGAGACGGACCGATCTCCCGTCTCATCTCGAGCGATGCCACCAATAAGACGTTATCACGTAAACATCTCGATCGTAAACCTACTTTACAAACAACCAATTTTTTTTCATAAAATATTTAACATCTCGTATAAAACGAGATTATGAAATTAGAAGTAATACATTTTGTAATTACCCTAAAACTCTGTATATGAAATATAATGAAGATAGTATACCTCGCTTGTTTGTAAATTGTACTTAAACTATAATTATTTTTATTTGTATAAAAGCAATTATACTCGAATATACCAAAGTTCCTTAAAAGATCTTTTCTGTGTAAAGTGATTCTGATATGGTTGTAGTTTGTTATTATTATTCTGAATAACATTGTATTGTAATTAAAAAATCAGAAAATTTTGCCATATTTACAGATTCAATATCTGGACGTTCCTTGTTGTTATATTGAAAACAATAAAAAGAGCGTGCGTGCCGAGCACACTTGTCAGAAGTGAAACTTCTTTGGCAAGATTCAAAGATACCAAATTCGTCGCCTTACGACGTGACGATATTGCCATGACGCGAACTTGAAATTATAACGCGCCTAAAGAAGTTTCACTACAAAATTGTTTTTCTTATTGTTGAATCTATGTATTCGTAAGGCGCGGGTCAAACACAAGCGGCGCGGGCGCGGGCGTGCCATAAGCGCACCTCTTGAATCTGTTTTGCACCACGTCCTTCTTATACATTTTGTATGAAAGAATTTTGGAAAGGCGTCGAGACGGCACGCCACGGTTGTGCCACGGTTGCGCCGCCTTTCCAAAGTAATTTCATACAAAATGCCAACAGTGCACCCGATGCACGCCGGCAGTGCGCCCGATGCGCGCCCGCGGTGCGCCTGATGCGCGCCGCGCCGCTTGTATATGTCCCGCGCCTAAGGCAATCGATTTTATGTTTGACGAAAGTACAAATGACGAGAACTTAAATATTTAATTTTTAATTATCACGTTAATTAAATTAACATTAGTATGTAGGTAAATAAACGAATGAGATTGTTAACGTTCTGAACCAATTAGTTTAGTTTTATAGTGAAACCAAAGTGCAATGATTTAGTTTAGTTGAATTTTTTTTAGTTTAGTTTAGCGTAGAATAAATAATAGACCTGAAGGTATGTAATACCATTTTACCATTTTAGTACAGTATTAGATATTTTGCTAAGTAATAACCTACCTCATGGTAGATATGTTTGTTAAGTTTTTCAATTTTTATTATTTTAAAATTTTAACGAACGATTATGAAAGAGATACTTACCTAAGTATCAGTTTTTATTTTTTATTTATTTTATTTGCCGAATATAACAAGAACATAAATACTTATCCTTTTTTAATTTGTGTTTTATTTAATTTGCAATGAAATTATTAAAATCGATTAAATCTCGACTTGTATGAATGTAACACGTACAATTTTAAATGTCTCGTGTTTGTAGATAATCGAATATTTTTCACTACTTATCATTAAAGTGTACCTAATTAAATTGCCATTCTAATAATTGTGATTCAGAGCTAGTGTTAATAGTACAAATCTGACAAATGTTATTATTGTATAGAAAATTTTTAATCAATAGTTAGTTAAGTAATTAGTTAGTTAAATTTACATCATGTTGAACTCCTGAAAAGGGCCTGAATCTATTTGATTTGTTAATGCTTTGTTTTGTTAAATTAAGTAAATAAATTGTTGTTGTTTTTAAATCATGTTTTATTTATTTTTCCCGTTTTTATGTAAAATCCAATTTTAACTATATTATAACTTTTAACATAATTCTAAATTTGTGGAAACTGGCAAGAAATAAACATTTCATCATACTTAGTTACTACATATTATATTTTAATAGAATACAAAAGTATTTTCAATTACTTACATCATGCATGTAACAACAATTTTATTGATTTTTATCCAAACATTTTAAAGTAATGAAATCCAAGCATTTTAAAATTTAAAGTAATAAAATTATCGTAAAAATTGTCTACTTCCAGAAAACAAAACACGAAATGGCGGGAAATAATCAACCTGGTGGTGTCGTCCGTGACGTCACAGATTTGCTTATGGGCGGCACATCTGCCATGTTCGCTACAATCTTCACAAATCCTATAGAGGTTGTGAAAACTAGGCTACAATTGCAAGGAGAACTGGCATCTAAGGGGAAACATGCAGTTTTTTATAAGAATGTTCCGCATGCGTTGTTCGTAATTGCGCGGACAGAGGGCGCTATGGCATTACAAAGCGGCCTGCCCGCTATGCTGGGATTTCAATTCTTTTTGAATACTTTTAGGTGAGATTATATTATGGAAGAAGATTTTTAAGAAGCCATACACATAGTAGTATTGTTATTTATGATCTCTGACGGCTAAATTATGCTTTAAATATTCGCAGTCAATTCATTCTATATGTCTGAAATAAACTACAATTAAAGTCATTATCTTTCATTCATACTTTTTTCAAAAGTCCCTAATTATTATCTAGATAACTTATTTAACTTACAAGAAAAGTTACGTTACTTTTAAATTCCTTATTCAATCATCTACATTCTACAGTACCTACTACCTACAAGTAAAACACCTTTCATTTTATTTCATTCAATTCATATCAGTTCACTTAAGACCTAGGTACCGAAAAAAATTAAGTATTACAATATAGTCTTAGATTGAGGATTGGCGCGTAGCGCGCGCGCGGAGACCAATCCTTAATCTAAGAATATAGTATACAAATTCCTACAGGCTTGGAGTATACCGCATATCAGAACGTCGCGGTCTCACCACAGTAGATGGTCGCACATCTATAGTGCGGGGCGCAGTCGCCGCGGGTGTGGGAGGAGCGTTGGGTTCTATAGCGGGGACACCTTTCTTCCTTGTGAAGACAAGGTTGCAGGCGCAGGTGGGTTAATAATTAATCCATTATGACAAATGTTTTATAAATTTCCCATTTAAAACGCATCAAATGCCATAAAACTAAATATTTCTGTGAAAAATCGATTAATTAGGTGGGATCATGGGTGGCCAAGTGGTCAGTTCACCTGACTTCATGCGAAGTTATGGTTTCGAATTGCTTAATCGATATTGATAGGACTTCCAATAACTGTGAATTCTGTACATCTATAAATTCGTTATAATTTCTTTTCAGGCAGCGGGAGCAATAGCGGTGGGTCATCAGCATACTCACAGCGGCACATGGAATGCTTTATCTGATATATTTCGCAAAGAAGGATTCAAAGGTAGGTCTTACTTTTGTCATAATATAAAAGATAAAATTTTCGTGACCTATAGAAAAATTTACGCATCGCAAACAAAGAAACTTAAATAGTGGTGTAAAAAAATCTATGCAACTGCAAAGTAAAATAAAACACATATGAATTTTGAAATACTTTGTTTCAAAAAACACAAAATCCATTAAAATTCACTTCACAAACTTCACCGGCTTTCCAAAAAGCTTTCCATATTATTTGCATTTTCACAAATGTTAACGATATGCAATAATAAATCTATTTCAGGTTTATTCCGTGGGGTCGGTCCCCAAATCCCCCGTGGGGCAGTGGGCAGTAGTTCCCAAATGGTCAGTTTTGCTTACGCCAAAGAATTTCTTCGTGATACAGACCTTTGTAGGTCACCACTTCTATTGTCTTTTATGGGCGCCAATTTGGGAGGCATTGTGATGACGTTGTGTTTGAATCCTTTTGATGTGATGGCTACGAGGCTGTCAAATCAACGTAAGTTGTATTTTATTATTATTATTTTTTTTAATGTCAGAGCAAGCAAAGGAGCAGGTGGGCCACCTGATGTTAAGTGGTCACCACCGCCCATAAACACCTGTAACACTAGGAGTGTTACATGTGCTTTGCCGGCTTTTATGGACAAATAAGCTCTTTTCTTGAAGGCCCCAATGTCGTAGTTGTTCGGGAACACCGCAGGTGGCAAATCGTTCCACAGTTTACTAAACAAACAATTATTTTATTACTAAACAAACGAGTTGAACCAATAAGTTGTGGAGTTGGTGGCAACATTGTGTGCAGATTTGAAACATAGTTGCTCAACAAAATATGTTTACTTACCATAAAAATTCACAAAACGTTATTTTTAGAAATTTTTGTCCATACTGTAGCATACACAAAAATTTAAATGCCTCACAGCTATATTATCCTAATGAAATAATGAATTGTAACGATCCATGTATAATAATGATTTTCTAATTTCAGCGGTAGACTCCCATAACCGTGGCAAGCTATACCGCGGTATGGCGGATTGTTTCATAAAAATGCTCAAGTCTGAAGGAGCCAGTGCCTTCTACAAAGGTGTTGGGGCTAATTACCTGAGACTCGGACCTCATACAGTACTGTTACTTGTATGTTGGGACCAGTTGAAGACTTTGGAAGATTATTTGCGAAGCTAAATATTTATTTATGGGAGTAGTTTGTAAGGAAGTTTTGTCGTGATAATTGTGAACAAATTATATTTATAATACTTACCTGTCGTTATGTTATCTATTCATACGAACATGAAGTTGTTATTGAAATCGGCACAGCCATTTAGTATTGTGATATTGCCAAATAAAATATAATAATAAAGTTAGGTAGGTATATTAAAATTTAAAATTTTAAGCACTTCCATAAATCATAACCATTGTATTTTAACAGTAACAGAGTTTAATATGTTTGTATTTGTGTTTACTTTTATAAAGTTGTTTTTACGAAAATTTTAAGTTTTATCATTCCATTATGATTGTCTTTCTATAACCTCGATAAAAATCATTTATTTTCATTGTTATTGTTTTAAGCGTTTTATATATAATGAAAGGTATATTTTTACAAAGAGATGTGTTATTGAAATAAAAGATTTAATTTTATTTATGACTTTTATTAAATCAACCCAATTTACACTTACACCTACATTCAAACAGTCCAGAAAATAACTTTGAGCAAATTTGTTTTTATCATAAGGAAAGTAAAAATAGAAAATAAATACAATTATGCAGGGTTAAACAATTTGATAAAACCTAAAAATAAAAACACATTGCTTCCAAAGCTTTTTATTATTACAATCAATACAAATATTATAAAACAGTTTTAAGTACGCAATACAGCAAATTTTCATAGTTTTAAGTCGGACGTATGTATTATTGCTATATTTGTGTTAAATAAACTAAGCTAGGCACCATTATAATAACTGACATCTTGTAAGAAACTTTTTACATAATATTATTTCTGAAGTATATGTTTAATAGGTACCAAAAAATTTTGGAGCGATTTTTCAAGGAAACGCCCACTCCAATTAGTAAATGAAGTCACGGGCTGAAAGCTAATATGTATTTATTGGAACGAAGTTCCTTTTCGCGCGTTGCGTCAGGGGACTCCGGACTACACACAAAAAGTTAAGACGCAAAGTTGTAATGACACTTTTTTCTATAGTTTCTCTGTCTGTCTCTTTCTAACTTAAAACTTCGTTCCATCCGGGTGTCCCTTGACACCCCTCAAATTTTTTATACAACTAGGTTGATTAAGTAATGATGTCAGTAATCTTAATAATTATTGTACTTATGAAACTCTAGCTTGCTTAAATGGTTTATCAACACACTCACGAATGGCAGTAACATTTTAAAATTCCGAATTGAATCATAATGCATAACTAAGAAATAACCATAATACAACATTAAAATGTGATGTTTAATCAAAGGATAAAAATTCAGTAAAATAACATAATAAATACTTAATTACTTTATTCGAATTTCGAGCTTAACATCAGTTTTTTGATCATATAAATATAAAAAAAATGTTGTGTGGTTTTATGAAACCACGGTAAAAGTGAAACTTAGGCACAAAATTATCGTATTTGTACAATAATGACTCCGAACACTGCTTTATACCTACTCGGCAGCCGACCGTCACGCGGCATGCGCTACACAGACCAAAAAGTTTGAGACGATGTAATAAAAGTTTCACTTTAAAAGTGGAACATAGAACCCTTTTTGGAGTCTTTTTCTATGCAATGTAGGTACTATGTATAACTTTAAGTATATGAGAGTCAAAGCAAACGAAAAATATAAAAATAATATTCGGAGACTGTTGCGGAGAATTTTTTTAGAAAATCTAGTTTATGAGTAGATATAAAATGACTTATTTTAAAGTAGGTTTATAGTATGTGATATGAATAATTGCATATACTTCCTTACAAATATATTAATATAATATATTCCGTTTTCACACGCAAAAATCTTATTCGACACTCTTAATTAAAACAAAATTGGAAATTTTATGTTCTAAAAACCCTTTTTAAATGGACTTATCTCAGAAATAAAGATCTTGGAACAATATTTCTTATTCATATCAAATAATTCAGTACTTTTGATATCATCATCAGCCCATATACGTTCCCACTGCTGGGACATAGGCCTCCTATGAGGGTACTTTTGATATATCTTTAGATAAACTATGAACAGTAATTATGAAAATTAAATCTTAGAATATGACTCAACCAATGACAAATAATAAATATAGTGTTACAAAAATACCAAAATATGTAATTGAGACACAATGTTAATACTTGTCCTATTATTAACCTGTCTATACTTTTCTATTACTTTGTTCGTCAAATTGTATGAAATCCTATCTTATTACTATGTGATACGGTACATTTTAGTCTAGCGCCAAACTATTTTAAATTGGGGAATAATAAAACGAGCGACTGAAAATAAAGTGAGCGACTGATTATGAAGCTGCTCATTTTGTATTTTATGTAACGCAAATTAATGTTTGTTAGTTGCTGATCTATTAATTTTTCATCGCTCGCAGTCAGTCGCTCACTTAGTAATTCTGTTACCCCAATTAATTATGTTTGATAACTAAAACTTTAATTTACAGTCACTCGTTTAAATACTACCCTTTTAAATTCATACATCTAGCTAAGACTATACCATCCATTTATATCAACAAAATTTAGGACGGATGGTTTTTGTGCGTTTATCTTTTCATTTTTGTTTTATTATGAGAAAATGACCACATAAAAGTAGTAGTGTCACCGGAAGATAACAAGATCCGCAAGTTTATAAATTTCCTAGGAAATTTAAAAATGTGGGCGTAAAATAAAAATATCTCTCGTTAAGGATTCTACGAAGGTTTATAAATTTCCTAGGAAATTATAAATTTGCGATTCTTGTTATTTTCCGGTGACATATTATCCAAAAAGTATGTATATCCTATGCTTTTTTTAATATGCCTTAAAAGCAACGTATTGGCACGTGTTTTTGAGAAGTGACATCAGCTAGTTTTATCCGGCAAGTATACTTAGTTATCTTTTAAAAATAAAGATCTTTTCTGTCAATTTTACAACTTGCGTTCACAAACAGTCAAGCATATAAAAATATTCCATATTACAGAGCGTAACATCGCATTTTTGGCCTTATAAATGGCCCTTTAAAATGAGAACATAGGAATTAAAAATCTCCTACTTACATTTAAAAAAATATCGATTTTAATGTACTCTCTAGAATAGACAATTATTTAATAACACTTCACATTACAAATCACACAAATCTTCCAAAGTTACAACAAAATAGCATAGTTATGACGTCACTACACATAAAAACTTTTAGCATAGCTATGACGTCACTGCAAGAACTTAACAGGCCAGGGCATGAAGTCGGGAATAAGATGTGATTTCACAACAGTAATGCAATTAGGCGTTGTGACGTCACGACGTTCCTAAGGGGCGGATTGAAGTCAAACGTGTCGTATGACGTCACAACGTTCACGTAAATAAGTGTCCAGACATCCAGTGTGACGTCACTACACTTAACACGGCGTTATGACATTTGTTGTAAGGTGTGACGTCACGTGTATTGTGAGACATCCATTTGATGTCACGTGTGTGGTATGACGTCATCACGCAGTAACTTGTGACGTCACACGCTATGTAAGGGCTCGGAATGTAACGGTCGCGAATCGAACCCAAGACTGCAGAGCTGCGACACTTGCGTGGGTGTCTTGCCTTTCGTCTCCGGGAAGTACATTCTGGAAAATAATAAAGAGGCAACATTATTGATCTAAATAATTTAAACTGTATTTTTTTAAAGCAACTACACTACATATTTCATAACGAGTGAAACCTCGGTTAGGTAGCAATATTTAAAACTAGTTTTTTTTCATATTTTTGAGGCAAAACTTATTTACGCGCGTTGAGAGTAAAATTTTAAGGTCGTGTCAAGGCAATACTGTCACGTCATGGAGTACGGCAATGATTTTAGTATCTTTGAGTCGTGCCAAAGAAGTTTCACTTCTTACACGTGTGCTCGACATACGCATTATTTTTTATCATTTCTTAGAAACACATTATATATTACCTGTGAAACACAAATAGGGCTCCAGTGAGCCCTGCAAACACGAGGAAGCAGTAAGGGCCTATCGCAGCCCTTAGCGAAGGGAAACACATGCCCACTAAAAAGTTACCACCCCAGTTGGCAAGGGAACCCCACGCCATTCCCGCACCACGGGGGGATACTTCGAACAGCTCTGGAATATAATCATTTTAGGGTTAAAAATGCTTATAAATCGGTTCAATAGAGGTTATTTTTTGTTGAGACTTTGGGAAAATATTGAATGGGAGGTTATTTTTAACAAGATATTTGTTTCGATTTTTTAAGTGAAAACTTCTTTAGCGGCGTTGGGTATAAAATCTTAAACTCGCGTCAGGACACGTGGCCTGATCGAAAAAGCGTAAGACGGATTTTTTTTTTAGCCCTTATATTCCATGCGTAAGACGGATACCATTCCAAAATATCAAACATCCTGAACGTTAATAATCAAGTTTTCACTTCTGCCGGCACTCCCGGAGTGCAACCCGTCTTTTTTTTAATTAGGTAGTTGGAAAATTGTTTATTGGCACATAGAACAGATCTGGAGTTGGATATAGGGTCGAATTTGTTGGGAAATTGTTTATTGGAATATAAACCAGTTCTGCAATTGAGTTTGGGGTCTTATTGCATTGAGATTTTTTTTAATCCACGAAGATTTGTTCTATAATAATGGGATTTGCTGTTAATTAGATCTTGAGTGCCAATACTTTTGAAGAAAATAATGACAAAACGGGAGAGAGTAATTAATAAAACTGCTTGCTCACCGGAAGCCATGAAGTACGGTATAGGACCAAGTCCGAACCCGTAGACTAGAACATAAGCGAGTACTGCTACCATTGCCACGTACGCCATCCATGGATACGCATTCTGGAATAAATAAAGCAATTAACTATAAGGTCAAATATACGATTTCAAGGGTATAAAGAAGAAAAACAGGACGTTAGAAGGTTGAGCAAATTGCACATGGTTCCGTTATGCGAAAGTTGAATTGTGTATTTGGTCATGAAATGTACATTTATTTGTACTTTTAATCAATCCCTAAAATGTTGCAGCAAGATCACATCGTCATGATGCCACCGGTAGCATTCACAACTCCACATGCGTATGATGCTATAGAACGTTCGTTTTTGCGAGCAGTGCTCTAGACTACTACTGATGCTTTTATGAACAGCTCCTGTTGCAGCAGCACAGCAGCAGCAGCAGCAGCAGCACACTCACAATGCAGCCCATAGCGGCCGCCAGCGCCGCCAGTATGCCGGCAGCGGCGAGCGTGGAGCCGAGCAGCAAGGGCCGCCTGCCCACGCGCGGCAGCAGCTGCAGCATGAGCAGCGCCGTGCACACGTTGATGGAGCCGCAGCCGATGGTCGCGTACTGCGCCTGCTGGTCCGAGAGACCCGCCTGCTTGAAGATCGTCTGCGAGTAGTAGAACACCTGCAACCGACGATTATCACATTAATACGCTGTTGAACATACAAATCTTAAGTCCACTAAATCTACCTAGAATAAAGGTCCCTTCCACTGGAAGAAAGGGGCATAAAGCGATTAAAAAAAAATACTTAAGTCTTTTACTAACCCTAAATTATAATCAGGTTGAAATCAAAGTGATTTTTAAAAAGTATAGAAAAAATTCGATCACGAAGCGGGATTCGAACTTCCCGTCTTTTCGGCTTACCGCGTTGATGCCGCTGGTCTGCTGTCCCGCCTGCGAACTGCACACGAGCAGCAGCGGCAGCATCAACCGGCGGTCACGTAACGCTTGCAGCATGCCGCAGCTCGCACTACCGGTATGTGACTCTTCACGAACTGCTTCTAATTCGTCTGTGAGCACGCTGGGAGACACGCCACGAACTCGACTTAACTCTAGAAATAGATCCGGCTTGAAGGACCAATAACTTCGAGACACAACTTATAGTAGTCATTTTAATAGGTAACATTTGACACTTCATAAAAATTCAACATAACCTTGTAGCGGCGGGCATAAAATAATATATTTTTATTTTATAATAATGACCAATACGAGCGATCCGGCTTGAAAGATCAATAGGTAGAAGACAAAACTTAGTTACTTAAGAGTTCTCGCTTAAATAGTTGAACACCCGATATTTAACGTTGAGATCCGGCTTGAATGACCAATAAGTTAGAAACACGACTTAGTTAAAATTAGATTTTGCTTGAAGGACCAACGAGATGGGCACCCTATTCGGTAACATATTGAAATGCCGCTTGAAAACTAGCGAAATGGACACGCTATATTATGATTCTATGAGATCCGGCTTGAAGGACCAACAGGTCGTTCTCTTGTTAGGCCAAGTTTACAAGGAAGTTAATATTTTTTATCCGCGACAGATCAATCTATTCGTATTAACTAGACTGCTAATTAAAAAAAGAGCATGTGTGCCATGCACACATGTCATGAGTGAAACTTCTTTTGCAAGATTCAAAGATACCAAATTCAAGATTTATTTTTGGAAATTTTAATTTTTACCTTTCTCTTTTTTTTATACATACCTCTTAAAGCTTCAACTTCATCTTTCTTAACTACAAACAGGTACTTTGGACTTTCTGGTAAAATAAATAAAATTGGTAAACAAATAATGACTAGTACAGCGTAGACGGATAAAAGATAAGGCCAGTCGTCAGCTCCACCTAGAAAAATAAACATATCATTTAGAATAAAAATAAAATCAAGACATGTGTCATATTAAATAATTCATGTATATTTGTTTATTGAAATAATTTATTGTAAATCTAAATATTGTCTTATCCGGCTCGAAGGACCAATATGAATTGCAATATATCCAGATATACTGCTAATAATGTATTGTAAATAATGTTTAGTACGAAATTATAATTTTTAAAATATAATAATTACCCAATATAAAGTTGAGTCCCATAACTTGTCCCACAAGGACCCCCACATTGACCCCCATGGGGCAGGCCACGCCCATCGCGCCTGTTAGACTTAGAGGGGCTAACTCCGTTAGGTACATTGGCACTATGCTGGTTGTTAAACCTGGAAATTTATGAGAAATCTATAAAAATATAATTGAATAAGTCGTAAAAAGATTTTATATTCTTCTTCATTGACACAAAAATCATTCATTCATTGATTAATCAAATTTATTTAGCAGACTGGTAATCGTATTTCAGCCTCGGGTACTTTAAAAATTTCTCAGATAGTTGATAAAAGCAAAATATGGTACAACTGGACCAATTTTTTAATAGCCTATCATCAAAACTGTCATTATTTCAATAAACAGAGGCTATCCCGAGAGAGACCATTAATGAAGTTTATAAAATTACGATATTTTCATCTTTTCAATAAACTATCAATTTAAAGACTATAGCTAGAAGGTTACTTCTGCGAAAAAAAGGTGTATAAATGGTATTCACAAGGAACTTACCACCCGCCAAACCGACGAGCAACCTTCCAAGGATCAACATCTCTACAGAGTTGGCTGTGCGACAGAATAAAAACATCAAAGCACCAGCTATTGATAGGATACTTGTCACTATTGTTGCTCTTTTCCTGAAATACAATATTACCTATAGATAATTCCACTTGGGACTTTTATGAGGAATTAATTGAGCTCAAATTATACTCCGCAAAAAAAACAGGTAGTTATTTTGGAAGTAGGAGTATTTTAGTTTAGTAGTTTTTCTACAATCACTCTAAAAAATTTAATCTGAATTTAAATCTACACCATAAACTCTACATTAGTTACTCACATTAAAGTCTACATAATCAGAGAACCTTGCATTCTTTGTTTTATTCCTTTATTTTCTATGGACATTTAAGCTTCACAACATATCCTAACTCTGTCTTCGTAAAAAAAAAAGGTATTCACATCGACATTTAGGTATCACACCCTATAAATTGACTCCTATTCTTGGCCAATAATCAATTTAAACATCTCTTGGCAAATAGTCCCAAAACCAACCTCCCCATCTTATCAGCCAACACGGAACCGAGGATGGATCCAGTGCATCCTCCAACAATAAAGATGGAGACAACGGAAGACCAGAGTACGTTGAGCCATGTTTCGTCAAGTGGCAGATCGTAGCGGCTGATGAAGCTCTCATTGCAGAACTGCTTTATCACCTGGAGGTTTTATGACCTAATGTTTTATAACGATTAAACATAGTAAAAGAAATATCAAAAGATTGACTCAAAGATAAGTAACCAAATGTTGGTGTTTTACAAATTATTCTCATTGTCATTTTGTTATATTGCTTAAAAGTATAACTATAAAAATACTAATAGCCTTTTTTTATCTGAGGCTTTTGCTAGGTCCTGTCAATGTTTTTAATTTTTTAACGTGTATAGCGGGCAAGAAAAGGACATTAAAACCAGACAAAATACCAGACTTTTCAACATCACAGGCCTTAATCTTAAAGCATTATGATTACTCCCATCCTTCTTATTTATTCCATATTGCGCTTATAAATCAAACCAACAAGTGATAACTGCGTTAAAAACAACCGACTTCAAACTTGCACTTGCAACATTTACAATTACAGACAAAAATGCTCATAAAATAAAAACTGCTGGGCCTATCCGAATAAAATTTTTATGGGACCAATTCGACACCATCCCGCATCGAACAAAAAAAGAATCACGTAAATCGGTTCAGAAACCTCGGAGTAATCGGTGTACATACATAAAAAAAAACATACCGGCCGAATTGATAACCTCCTCCTTTTTTTTGAAGTCGGTTAAAAAGCATAAATATATTCAGCCTAAAACTTTTTTCCTATTAAGACCTACCTCAGCGGGTGTATTAACAACGCCGATATTAAATCCCACCGGTAACGAAGACCCCAGTGTGGTGACCACACCAGCTAGCACTAGGTAGACCGACCATCCCGGCCGGTAATCGTGCGTCTGAGTCAAATGCTGGTGCTCATTCGTGATCTGCAAAGATGGGATTGAGATGGAGTTCAGAAGTAGGATGGTAGAATTTGCACCTATGGTAAGTAAATTTGCTATGCTATGCAATATTCAGGTCAATTTAGTTACGATTTAGACGCAGCACATCATAGACGCTTTACAGAAAAATATCGAATTTTAAGGATATCAGTTTCACCTTACTTTATTCAGTAATTACAATATTTTTCTTATTTTAATAAGTAATGAATAGTACTTAGAAATCTAGATCCTAGATAAGTATATTTCAATCAAAACAAGAACGATCTTGAAACAAATATTATTATCAGAATGGCAGCAGGTCAGCTCCTTTGCTAATTTTAGCGTTTATCTAAGATTATGATTGATAAGAGCAATGAAAACAATAGGAAATAAAGCTGCTTTGCGGATTATAAAGTTAATAAAACTGTGATTAAGAAATATCATCGTGTTTTTATTGCATCGTACGAGTAGCAGTGCATTTATAATTGTATATTGTGGTCTAATAGCTAACCTAATCTTTATGTCAGGTTGCACACTAACTTGATTCCCGTATACAACTACAAACTGTTCTAAGTCAGAAAATATAAATTGATGATCAATAATTGTTGAAGTGAAACTTCTTTAGGCGCGTTGGAAGTAAAATTTCATGGTTTCGTCATGGCAATACCATCACGTCATGGAGTAAGCTGCGACGATTTTGGTATCTTTGCATCTTGAGAGAGAAGTTTCACTTCTGACAATTGTGCTCGGCACAGACGCTCTTTTTTCAATTGTATAAGATGTAACAATAACAAATCAACTTACACCAACATCTGTCTTCATCCTTTACCTCCTTTCATATACTCTAATAATAAAACAAATATAGAAAATGCTTCAAATAAATCGTTACATTGTAAGGAAAAGCATTGCAAACGGTGCAAGAAAATTCAAACCCTATATCTAACTGAAATAACGTATAAAATCGTGAGAAAGCAAGTGGTGAGTTACCACTTAGAGGAGAAGAGGACCATTAGAGCTGTGGTCAGATCTACGCAAGACGGTAAGACAGAACAAAAGAAGAATATTGGCCAGAACCAATCACATAACCAGCCGTCTAGGATGAAGTAAGTCAGGACTATTGACGCAGACCCGTGGGCTCCTATAGCTGGCAGAAGAGTTAAGGAATTTTTGAATTGCGGGTAGATTCTCTTGCAATAATTGTATAATTGTTAAAATCTACAAATATTGTGTGAAGCGATATTGCATTGATTTACAATATAGTTACCTCATTAATTTTTGTACAGCATTATAATTCATATGTTGTGATTTGTGATGCATTATATTTGTGCATTTTGTTAAAAAAGCGTGCATGTTGCGTGCTATCAAGAGTCAAGTATCAACCTCACGCATTGAGGTCACTGGCCTTATTTGCATGGGTATCCTTACGTACCTACACGGTACAGTGCAAACTGTAATTACGTTATTTTATCGTTAAATATAACTGTATCAACAATCCACGCAGGTACGAAAGTAATGTATATGTCGCAGTCATCTGGTTGAATCTGCTATTTGATTGAATGACTAGTGCGTTCATTGAATGGCGAAATTCAATTGAATTACTAAAGGACAACATGTCAAGTTGTTAAATAAGAATTCAACGTCAAATGACGGCGACACATACAATTTATCCATTCCACCTGATTTGAACTCTACGTTTTCTTAATTTTAATTGAAGTTTTATTGATTTTATAAAACTACTAAGTAATAAAAGACTCTATATATGTAATTTATAATCTCAGAGATAATCCCATTCAATTAAGAAACCGTGACGTTATGATAACACTATCTTTGATTCAGTAATTTACAACTATTTACGCTACTAACAATTACATAGTGATTTATTTTTAATTGTACACTAAATCCTCCTTGATCTATACATAGTCTAGACGTAATAACCGCTGCATTATGATAATGAACTTGCTTGTTCTTGGATATATTTAAATACACATATAACTGTGTATCTAAGTATTATCTTTAGCAAATATGAATAATAATTAACATTTTTATTTATAGAAAGTATCGATAAGATGATTATTATTTATTATTGTCACGTGCAACAATGCATTTACATCAGACGAGCGAATACTCATTCTAACCCCACTATGTCAAATTATTTTAGTGTAAACAGACGTAGAGCATTCTTTCGTTGTTATGCGTTCGAAAAGATTCTATACAATATTCTAATACTAAAACAACACTAAAAGATCACGAAATGCTCTTGCTCAAGTTCTAGCTCTATGTTCGTTTGGTCTAAATGCACGTTAAGGTGCACTAAAACCGAATACTACTTACTTTAACACATACACAACTGCAGATAAGAACAATTAATAAGCTGCAATAATTCAAAGAAACCAGTCTCATGTTTGACCCAATTTCGATATAATGCATAATTCATTCAGAGATACTATGAGATGAACTACTTTACTATACGTAATTCTTATAAGTACCTACAGTGCTGGGCTTAAGCAATTTAAGAGGAGGCTCCCTAACATAATTTCTGGCACTGAGAGAACGGTAAGACCGCTACGATGCTACACGCTAACACAGCCGTAATAAAGTTGAATATCGCATGCGCTTTATGATCGCGTTCGAGCTCGAAACTAAAATTTAAGGAGCCTCGAGAATTTTAAAACAATATTTTATTGATCACCAGATTTCCGCGCGCGTCTTCGTCCGCGTTGTAGAAAACTTAACTAAAATCCTTCCTCAAGATCCACTTTATCTATTTAAAAAAACTCCATCAAAATATGTTGCGTAGTTTTAAAGATCTAAGCATGCATAGGGATTAGGAATGGTCAGACAGTGACTTTGTTTTATACCATGTAGTGTTGTCAACAACTCAATCAAGTATTTTTATAATAGAAACCAGTCATAGTGACGTAAGGTAGGGCCCATCTGTGTGTAAATTTATTCTGAATCTCTTGAGCAGTGTACGTAAGATTTCCTGCATTTAGATTCAGGCAATTGAGACTTTTTCAACCGAACTTTACCTGTTTTTGTATTTAAGTAAATACGGAACTATTATGAATAAAAATAACATTTTTTTTAAACTACTTATTAAGTAAGGTGCAAATAAAAAATGATAGTGCATTAATAAAAGGATACAGGTCAATGAGACAGACGGGGAAAACATTGTTAGTCCAAGGAGGAAGGTCATGAACTCTATCACAATGAGTACCAAGGCGGCGACGAGACCCGCTAGCAATCTGAAAATATTTCATCTTAGTTCTTTCTAATGTTTGATTTTACGCGAGTTGTATACATTTAAAAATTAAAGATTGTAAAATGTTCGAAACTTCTACATATAATGTCGAATATGTATACTTAATCGCGTTTAAAATCGTCAACGTTAGAAAGTCTTTAATTTCTAATGTTCATAAAATATATTTTGGAATTGACCTTCAGGAGGGAGAATTTGAAGTCAGTGTTACGGAACTAAATTAATTAATTCCGGTGTCATTGTAATTATCACCGGAATTAAGTGGATTTCAACGGATCCCTTGTTAAAATAGTGAAATGAAAAATTTTGAAAAATTTTGCGAAATACATATATGTAAAAATAAATAGGTATAAACGGAAACGTGCCAGTCACAGGTGCCAGTCATATTTGTTTTGCTAGCTTGATAAGTAGTTACCCATATTTTTCAACACAAATTACATAATATGTAATACATACTATGTACATAATATGTATGACTGTGAGCTGTTTTCTCAATACAACAAATTATAAAAAGTTTAGCATGTGTTGAACACATGTTCGTTTGGCAAATAACATGTAGAAAATAAAAAAATCCTTAGTATAGCAGATTACCACATTAAACTTACATTAAAAAGTATATTTTATTGTTGCCTATTAAAATGTCACACAAAGTATAATTATTTAGTTAGAATTATTATTACATTGGTAATAAACATGTAATACAAGTTATGGTATTGTATAAATAGCAATTTATGTACTCTACTATTAACGTCAAGGTTCCTGAAGTTAACATAGTTATCATAATGAAAAAAATTGATCAATTTATCAAACAAAGTGTTTTAATAAGTGAAAAATAAGCATGTTTCAATTTCGAAAGAATTATCTTAATGTGTTTGAATTAAGTTACTTTATTATATTGATAATGTTAACGTAATTGCCCATCCGTTGTAAATAATAATTAACTACCATACTTAATTTTAATATAAAACTCAATGAAATAAAAAAAAATGTCATTTAGCGATTGATTAAATACATTTTCAGTTTATTTATTTATTTATTTATTTACTCTTTATTGTACAAGAGTCTTATAAAATAAAAGTACAACAAAACCATTCAAAATGTACAAATGGCGGCCTTATGGCTCAAAGCCATCTCTGCCAGGCAGAGACTACATACTACATGCTACAGTTTCTATGTCTGTCGGTAAAAATGTGTCATAATTATTTGGTAATGTAATTACCTACATCCGATATTTATAACTTCATGTGGACAAGTTAGATATTGTGATACATTTTTTATAATTTATAGTTTATACCTACGAGTTTTTTTTGTTAGTTATTTTTAATTACCACAGACTACGACAGGGTTCATTAACCTCATATGTACTTACAGTTTGACTGAAATAATATTCTATGAGCCAGTAGATAGACACGTGTGCAGAAAACAGAATACAATTTCAATATATAAAACGCAAACCTATGTTATTTTATTAAAAGAAAGGAAAGAAAGAGAAAAACAAGAATCAAACTTGAATATTACAGCTGTTAATAATTTCAATTCATCAACTGTGACCTTTCAATGACAACCCCAAAATGATAGAGGTTCCAATCCCAATTCATAGTATATCTATCGTCAGACAAAACAGGCGTGTTTGTAGAAATTATCGTCAGACAATTTTATTTTATTTTCATTGTTACTAATTGTTTACATCACTCAATTTGACATTGTAGTAATGTAAAGCGCGTCACACACGGTGAAGATACTATAATATTTTATGTTAAGATTCTCTACTATAAAATATTACAGTATCTTAAGGTATCCGGTATCAGCGTTCTGACCATCATTTGTTAAGACCCCTGTAGAACCGCCATCCTGTTACAAATGACCCGAAATTTTGTGTCAGTGTTTCGGGTCATTTGTAACAGGATGGCGGTTCTACAGCGGTCTTAGAACGCAATGACAAAAAGAAAAATGATGGTCAGAAGTCAGAACGCTGATACCGGATACCTTAAGATACTGTAATATTTTATACATAGTAGAGAATCTTAACATAAAATATTATAGTATCTTCACCGTGTGTGACGCGCTTAAATGTTGAACAATAATTACTTTATTTGCTTTAATTTGGCTTTAATATAATATGAGTTATATGACATAACAAATCCTTAGCTATAATAATGTAGAAACAGTTGTTTAATACATATAATATTTATTGTACTTAGTGCAAACTGCAAAGTGTAGGTAACACGATGCCGATGTGACCTTGACATACAATTTATTTACACAGTTAAAGTCTATTGTTATCTACTTTACCTATTTGTATAATTAATAATTATAATACCTACACAAAATAGGAAAATAATCAGATTTTATGATGTTTGTCAGTCGTGTTTTTATTTAAAGGAACCTACAAATTTTATATTTATAAATAGGTAGGCTTTTTACAATGAAAATTCTCTATATAATCGTGTAAATATGAAAAGTACTTAACAAAAAACAGTAGCTGAAAAATAATTATCCATACTCAATCGTATTACATATACAGCATGTTCATATTCTTATTCAATAGGTACAACAAAAAACAAAAAAAAAAGATTCACAAAATCAGTTTATCGAACTTTTATCAGTTAACAATCAAAAGGTCATCGCACTTGAGGTCATATAGAGTAGCTCTATCATACAGCCTTATGAGTTATGCATGAAGCCTTTTTAATGAAATGTTAGACACATACTTTTACGTAACTTTGTAAAATTACTTGAGAGGTAACGTCTCTAGTTATGTGAAAAACAGTCCGGGCTATAGGTAATGAATTGAACTTGAATTCAAATCATTTATTTCAAAGTTCCGAAGTATCTTTTCACAATATAAGTAGACAATTCGTTATAGAAATAGATGTACCTATGTACATACATTTTCACAAAAAGATACAATGCTAGATATTTTATACGGAATTAATCCTCCACAATCAACGCGGTAAGCGCTTTTTACGGGAGCTTTTCAGAACAGGATATGCTTCGACCGGATGATATGCTTTTAAAAATCTATCATATTTTTTATTGGTAGAAGCATAGGTACTAGGTAGTATCTACAACCTCAAACAGCTGTATATCTACAAACAAAACACCAAAATTTTAATTGATCGCAATTGTGTATTACTATTCAGAGGGAGATGCTAGGCTATGGAAAAATACTTTATGATTCATATTTTTTATTAACATGTTGTTTGAACACGCCGGAAGACTAGGAGGCAATAATTTGCATTTTGCACACGAATTTATCTAATAAAATATTTAATGATAGGTTCAAGTTTCATTTGTGACAAAATACTGCGGTACGAATATATTATAACAAAGTTATGTACATCAGGTAACTACTTTAGATGTAAACCGTAAATAACACTATTTAGCGATGAAGGCTAAGGGGCAAGGGCTATATGTACACTACGGCCAACGTAACTTGGCGGGCCTGAACTTCGCGCAGAAGGCTGCGCACGAACGTTTTTTAGGAACGAAATGGTGGCATGAGGCGGCGTGCGCGGGGCGGAGATCTAGGCTAGGGATTGACTCTATGTAAACACAATCATCCCTTTATTCGAACGAATATCGTAATCGATTTATATCGATTTGAAATTTATTGATTTTTGTTTATATGAGATACTGAACGAAATAGCTTTACAAACTTATTGAATTTTGTCGTTAGTAAAAGAGATTTCGAGTTTAATAGCAAAAAAAAACTAATAACATTTTATTTTCATGGTTGTAAGACATGATTTAGTTAAATATCATTTATTTATAAACGACCACTACAATAAGGACTGATTGAGAATATTTGAAACCTATTATAAAATTAAATATAAATATATTTCACAATTCAATTTCAATCGATTTGAAAAAAAAATCGATTAATCAATATCCTCAGACACGCATAGTGGACATCCCTTTTTGTTTACGTCGTAAAACTTCGTGCATATTCGGCAATTCTCGGTACGCAATTATGTATCTCAGTCACACGTTAACATTGGTGTCGTGTTCGTGTCGCTATCTCTGTCTTGAGTACAGGCGGTTACAAAAGTTTTCGTTGAGTTGATCGTTATTATTTGTTATTAATATATTGTTGAATGTTAAGTTTAAATTTGTTCGTGTTTAAGCTTGTTTTAGTGATAATTTGGAATATTCTACTTGGAATTTTGTATTATTCGCGAACAAAGATGCCACCAAAGCATAATATGGTTTTAAATAATATTCGATTAACGCAGTATTTTAAGAAAAGAAAAAGAAGAAGGCGTAAAAAATGTTGACAAAGTTTTTTTAAGAGTTGCTGAGTGAATCCTGAATTCATTAGGTTATTTTTATTGCTTTATGTCTCATAGCGTTTTGATATTTATTTTATTTGTACTTGGTCTCTGTATAAGGAAATTTTTATTCGAATTTCAGTTTAAAAGAAATAAATGCCTATAACACTTTTTTTTACGAGTGTACATGCGCAAAAGTTCGTAGAGGCTATGTTCAGGCCCGCCAAGTTACATTGGTCGTATTGTATAGGCTATTCACGCTAAGACCGATAAGAACGGAGCAATGCAGGTAAAACCGCGGGGCACTGTTAGTTGCATATAATATTTACAAATTGTTAATTTAACGTGTTTATTATTATTTGTAGCTGTTTGTTTGTAGCTGTACCTAGGTAATCTATGAATTGCATCAATCATTATTTATATATTTATAAAACAAATGAACACGTAGAGTTGCAACATCTCATGGTTTAATTAATAATAACATTACAAAATATGACCTACTTAATTATTCTGTGAGTCTCAGCGTAATTGCAAATCTTTGCGTGTTATCGTAATATTTTACCGGTATTTTGTAAAAAGTTTTGACTAAAAATATCACGTATTTTAAATGGAATATCTTAATTTGGTTGCCCTTACACTGTCCCAACTCCCAAGGCCAACCAGTTCAGAAATTTATATCGAAGAAAACATCTATGTGCGCGACGTGTTTTCAAATCTTATAACTTCCATACGCAAAAAAATACGACGTCATAAAATTATTATTATGAATCTTTGACAATATTTAAATATGCTAAATAATTCCAAGAATTTAATATAAACTAGGTAAGAATATCAGAATTTTTTTTTTAAATTGGTAAAGTTTATAGAGACGTAAATATTTATTAGTTATAGGTACTTACCTACAACGTCGAAAATTATATAAAATTAACACTTAATTCAAGCGCAATAATGACTCAATATTAAAATACGTTACTTAATTACTATTTTCCATGGAACAGACACGCATTTTCATTAAAAATTTTTTAAAAATAAGAAACAAAAATTATCAATACACACCCGAGGCTTCTCCACAACCATGTTATCACACGCACTTTATAAATTACAAAATACAAATTAAAAATTACAAAACACACGGTTTACAACAAAACCCGGTCGTGAATGACGGCTCGCTCACATTTCTACTACTCATATAGCGGTAATATTGTATTGGCAAGATATACGCTATATCGTAAGGTTCATTTTCATTTTCATACAGGTTGGGAATAGCCGCACGTTAAACATATATGTACCTACACAATATTAAACCTTATAATATACAGGATGGAATTTTTAGCACCATCTAGACGGAAAATGCTCTCAATACTGATATAAAAAAAAGTTACTCAAAAGAAACATAGCATAATTTTTGCAAAGAAGAAAAACTGCATTCTATGATTCTGGAAAATTAGCTTTTGGGAATCGAAGCAAATACAAAACTGTTAAAATTACATCTTGTAATTTTATTTTATCAATCATTAGGGTCAAAACTATATTATGAGCAATAAGCTACAGCAATTTCCCTTGTATTATTAAACGGTAACTGTATGGTTTATTGCTGAAATAGGTAATAATTTTCGATTAAATCTCTCTAACAAACTTTTTAAAACGAGTGAGAGGAGACAAATTCCACCCTGTATAGGTATATGTTACAAGGTCAGTGACCCCGTGCATTTAGACAATAGACAATAGACAAACATTTATTCACAAAAATAACACATTATTACAACTGACAATCACAATACTTAACATAGAAAAAATACAAATAAAAAACACCAAACACATGACAATTTAATACATAATAAATAAATAAGTAAATAGGTTGCTAATAAGTGTTATGGCTGTGAAAGGGTCCTGGCTCAGCATATGTCATGAGTCGGCTGACTCATTTCGCTGAGTGCCGTTTCCAGAACGAAGAATATGCAATTTTTTAGCTATTCTGTAGTCTAGGTACATTTCTATACCTACTAATGAGGAACCTACACGTTCCGTAGGCCTATATTTAGCGCGTTTATGTGACGTTAATCTAATTGTTTACGCTCAAATGGATTTACCTTAGTAAATAAATTGTATTGATAAACATACGAGTTATAGGTTTTACAATGTTATGCATTTATTTCTTATATCAATTTTAAAATTGAAGAAAATAACATAACTTGTGACTCTATTGCTATAAGATATGGAATATACCTACTATGGAATTTGAAGAATTATTAATAAAATATAAATTAGTGATCTCGACAAAAATATCGAGGAACATATACCTACTGCATTTAAGTAAATTTTTAATACGGTTCATTTTTTATCAATGAAAACGAAAATATGTACTAGGTACTTACTTATAAAATATTCGGTAAAATTTAATAATTACTCCATAGGTAAAAACTAATTGTAAGTTCTAATATGTTTTAACGCATTTGCCGATACAAAGAAATATCGATTGCAATTTGCACTTACCTTTACCCGTTTTCAACACGGCACAAACGTTAAAATTCTTAACGGTTCATGCACACGAATAGGATAGAAGCAAAATATCATATAGTGCCTACGTATTTACCGATTTACGAAATAATTGAAAAAAATAATTGTAAAAATATAAAATCATACTTGGCTGGAAGACGATGACCCCATAGATCGATCGAAACTTGAAAATCGAAGCACAAATTGGCACGAAACGCCGCGGCCGCGTCTATTTTTTTTTTTAATTCAGCTATGCACTCGCGCAAAGGCTTACAAATATTGTTGCAAGGTAAGAAAATGAAATACGACACAACACGTGAAGAGTTTTCACGTGCCGTGATATCGGCCGACCGGCACGAACACGAAACCACAATAGGATTATGATAGCGGTCAGTACAACATAACACCTCGTGTTTTGTAAACTGTTTCAGGTAAATGCAATCACTACTGGACATAACTGGTCGTGAGAGTAAATATACTGTGAAGGGATGTTACAATTTTTTCTTTCATAAAAATAAAATTATTTTCAATTGTTTTCTTTTAATATTAATATTCCAAAAAATAAGTTTATTTCTAAGCTTTGTTTGACCTATTTTGAATAGGCAAAAGTATAAACTTTTTGCATGTTCCATAAGCATATTTGGGCAACTAATATTTTAATAAATTCAAAATATTTTTATAGTGTAGCTAAAAATTAATAGAGCTAATAAATAAGCTTTATCTGCTATAATAAATAATATGGCCTCATGCAGAATAATTATATCAAATCAGTAATTTTATAGCATGCTAATAAACAGGTAATGGCTGTAAGCTCTAACAATATGGAGTGACATTTGCCTATTCCTAGATAGTAGATAAGAATTATCTATGAAATGTTAATGAACAATTTAATTGATAAGGATATTATTAAATATGAATAATAATTATCTTCCTTCTGGTGGTACCCGTTTATTATAGAGATCTATTTTTTTATTGAAAATGTAATGACTATTAAGAATTGACTACCTATAAATATGTGTCAATATTTCCTATGACTAAATAAATTAAGTTTTATTTTAAACATAATTATGGGATTCATTTTTTATGGGTGTACAATGTAGTGTCATCCCTACACGCCTACACTGACATAAATCTATTTAATGCACACATTATACACTTGCTCATTGAAAACAAACTCACAGACACACTCAATGTTATACTGGTTTTAACCAGTTTGAATCAGTTAATGTTTACACCTGAATGTACTGTACAGTGTACACCTGGAGGTGCATCTCATTAATGAGATC
>CAJQZN010036292.1:20165-35981 GCA_907164685.1 Colias eurytheme | reverse complement strand
ATAATATCACTGATAAAATTATGAATTGTGAAGCAAATACTAACAAAGTAGAAGATACAAATGGAGATAAATCTGCTAAAAACGAAGAATCAAATGGTGTTGGTGATAAAATAAAAATATTCGAAAAAGCTGCTGAAGATGCTAGTGTCATGGCAGGAAAATTGTCTCGGCCTGGTTCAGTTCGAGGTAGGGCGCGTATTGATAGATTGGGCTCCGATAGCAAGGAGGATTTACCACCTCCCGCCACTCCATTCAAAGATAACATCTTCTTTGAAATGGGTAATACAGATAAGAATGCAAATGAAAAACCAGGAAATTCAAAAGGACTTGAAAGACAACAAAGTCTAACCAAAGGTTCAATAAGCATGGCGAAATGGCAGTGTAACAACAGCAATTCAGTTGAAGAGAAAATCAAAAAACCTGAGCCACAAAAGATCATCAAACCCGAGTTTAAACCAATGCCCTCCCCTGTAGATGTAACCATTCGCTCGCCAAGTATCATTGGGAAGATTCCAGAGCAATTCCCATCTCATGGAACTGCTTTCCGAAACGTAGTGGCGCCCGATAACTCTCGATCAAATCCAAAACCAAATGAAGATGCCAACGCGCAATTTAAAACTTGCAAAGTGAAGAATAAGGAAAAGTACTCAGTAAGCAAAGGATCGAGCTACTTTACGAGGGGTTCAGAAGAAATCTGGTTGGTAAAGAAGAAGGACATAGAAGAAATTGAAGAGAGGGTTTTGGATTCATTCCGCCGCGCTGGCGGTAATCTTTGTATGCGAAGTGAATCTATGAGACCATCGTCTGACGGTGGACAAGTTTCCTTCACGCATGCGACTATGGGACGCAACAAGCGTCAAATGTACGCCAGAAGTGAGTCTTTGGATCCTCAATGGGCCGGAAATCGGTCGCAAACTTTAAAGAGACAATCGTCAGTAGCTTGTACATGCGGACATGATAAAAAGACTCGATCGAAAAGCGCAGGATCCGATACAGCAGCGAGACCTCGCTCGAAGTCACACGGAGATGATAATAATCAAAGCCACGTCCTAGATAAATATGAAACACTTGTGTAGTATCCATGTATGTAATTGTGATAGTCGACATTGGGCGACATTGGTATTTTATTGTGTTGGTAATGCAATATGTAATGGGGAAGTGAATTTCTAGATTGGTGTAGTAATTGCAAATAACTATAGTATTTATGGCTATTTGTGTGAGATAAAATTTGCATATTTGATTTTAAAAGAGAAAAATGATAATGGAGACTACAATGAATAGTAATTTTTTTTCCTAAACAGACCATTTTATTGTTCATGAATAAATTGAAGAAAGTGTTAGGTCTGAGTATTCACCAAATACTGCGCCGATATATTTAAGGACATAGTTACTGGTGTTGACAAGTATTGCATATGTTTTAAATAATGTTAGATTTGACTGAAATGTTATAAGATCATGAACAAATACTTGTTTGTGACTCCTTCCATTACTTTTACTAGCCATTGTTCATACCTGTCCCACCTGAGCACAATCTGAATGAATGGTGCTTTGCTTGTTGAAAATATGTCTTTAAAATTTATTTTATTAGCGGTTGTGAAATCATGTTTCAGATTTTTATATATTTTAATTTATGTGATGAGATTTACAAAGTGTTTAATGAATATTGCTGTATGAAGACATTGCATTGCTAGTCTGTTTTTATTTGAGATTTGTATTTGATTATTTAATTTATCTGACATATAATTGTAAACAGTCAGATTTTATAGAAAACATTGTAGTTTATTTGTATGTTGCATATATACAAAGAATTTTTTATACTAATAATTTTTCAGTTGACCTGCGTAATTAGTGCCAATATTCACAAAACATACCCTTAGCTTCCATATAAGTATATTGTGTAACAGATAGGAATCCTAGTAGATAGCAAGATGGAAAATAAATAGAAAGGAAAAGTAGCATTTTTAATTATTTATGCATTCCACAGTATTGGGTTGTTCTTGCAACTGCAATGGTTTGTTATAAATGGTAACAGGAGCAACGAATGTGTACCAAATTTATATGTAGATGTATGTAGTTAGGCTTAAGTTCATTTAAGTACCTTCATTAATTAATAATGTATATGAAACAAATGCTACCTTATAATATTTCATTAAGTGAGAAGGTAATCGTCAAATTCAACGTAATTATCACAATTATAACGCTGCATTCGGCACGTTTAACATTTTGTAATCAATTTAGAATGTAACTTCGAAAATTTTTGTATCAGTATTTAAAATATTTGTCAAAATATCAAAATATCTTCAAATAAAGATTGTATAATCGTAATTATATAATGATGCCCTCATATGCATTCAGTAATACACCATTGTATGTTTTGTAGTATAGTAGTATACATATACGATCACGATTAGTGCTAAGTATGTAAAGTATAGATTAAGGAAATCAGTAAAGCATGTTTTATATCATGTAGATTGTGTAAACGCATCTAATGGCCATGTGTTGGCGAGCTAATTATTTATTTGCAATTTTTTTTTAATCTATAGTTAAATGTTTTTAATTTTTTAATGTTTATAATAATCGGATGACCGTTTGTCATTGTAATCGCTGAAATTTTTATGTTCCGTTATTTGCGTAATTGTTTTGTGGTTTTAAAAATAATGCTTATAGGATTATTATGCTTGTTATATATGTTTTGTAAATAGACACACAAGTGTTTAAAAAGCCTGTATGTTGTGCTTTGTGTGGAGGCATTCATATTTTTAAAATGAACAAAACAATCTGTAAACCTAAAAGTGCTTTGTATCCCTGGACTAGCGTCATTTCTATTAAGAAAATATTTTATATCTTGTTTATTTGCTAATATAATAAAATTATTAAAAATAAATAACCAGCTGTTTTTATTTGACATACGCAGTATAAACCTATCTATATTTTATCTTAAAATCCAAAAAATAATAATTTCTATTAATTTCGTCAGTTCTAAGAAAATAAATAATGACAATAATTTAAATATCCCGCAAAAACGCTTCTCTGCTAGATGTTGCCGCACTAGTGTCTGTGACGTCACATGCTTGTCAAGTAAACCATTAACAAACGTCCAATTTAAAAGTTATAACAAAAAATATGTAAAAACATAGTTGTGAACTTATTTTACATAGTAACATACTCAAAATATATAATATACTAGCGGTCCGCCCCGGCTTCGCCCGTGGTACATACGAAAAATAGATGTTGGCCGATTCTCAGACTTACCCGATATGCACAGAAAATTTCATGAGAATCGGTCCACCCGTTTCGGAGGAGTACCTATGCAGACTAACATTGTGACACGAGAATTTTATATATAAGATCGCGCTTTGCTCGACTTTGCCTTCGGCTGTTTTTGATTCCAGAATCCGGGTCCGCGGATAAAAACCAACCTATGTAATATACTTGGTAAAAAAATAGCTTCTTAGATTGCTTTCTGAAATAAATAGAGTAGAGTTTATTCGAAACAAAAAAAAAAATACAAGGACTTTTTTTTATCTACGCTTTCTAATAGTTCGTAAAACCCGTAAAACCTAAAAAAAAAAAACAACCGGAACCACATTTATTTAAATGAATTGATTTCAAGATTGATTTAATAATATTGGTATTAAAATATTAGAGTTCGTAATCTTTGTTGTTGAAAAACGGTTGAAAAAGCTAAACGAAATTAATTTGGTTCAACGGTATGTTACGTATATTGATATTAAATTATAAATATACGTAACGTTTAAATTCTGATACGCTTATTAATTATGAATATCATAAAAAATAGCGAATATTAAAAGAAGGACATTGATAATAATGAAAATTATAGCAATAGACTATAGCGCTACATGATTTTCTGAGTTTTGCAGTCTATGTACCTATGTGTGTTAAATTGTCTATACTCTGCAGTCTGCAATCTATTGTCTACTTACAATTTCATTTTCAAGTCGATAGGAAATTCGTTGTTTAATTTTGTAATTATTTAATTAATTTGTGTATAAAAAGTTGGTGTATATTACTGAAGTGTTATCTAGACTTAGAATTCTTAGCCTATAGAAAAGTTTCAGACCAGTAATATAGGGTTTTCAAACTATCATCATTTATAAAATCGAGGGAAAAGTTATTCAAAATATTGCAAAATGACTTCAGCTCTTTATTTAGAGCACTACCTTGATAGTCTTCAGCATTTACCGATAGAATTACAAAGAAACTTTAAATTAATGCGAGATCTTGATGATAGAGCTCACGGTTTAATGAGAACAATCGATCTTATGGCTGATGAATTATTACCAAATATTCCGAAGATGGACGAGGAAACGAAGAAAGAAAAAGTAAATACCATTCAAGGGCTTTTTAATAAAGCTAAAGAATACGGCGATGATAAAGTGCAGCTAGCAATTCAAACTTATGAGTTGGTGGATAAACACATACGTCGCCTTGACTCTGACCTCGCGCGATTTGAGTCCGAAATACAAGAGAAAGTAATGAGCTCTAGGGCAGCGCAACAAGCTGCTACAGAACAGGAAGTCACTCCAACAACAGTTAAGAAGGGAAGGAAGAAGAATAAAAGCAGTGAAAAGTCAGTTACAACAACAGGAAAGAAAAAACGCGCAGGTGCGTCTAGCGAAGATGACGCTGTTGCTAGTGGTAGATCTGCGGCTAAAAAGAAGGCACAAAAGAAGGGCACTGCTGCAACCGTGAATCCGGCAAAAGAACCAGAAGAAAATGCTGATTTGGATTCAGTGGCTGGTATCACTCATCCTAGCGATGTGTTGGATATGCCCGTCGATCCCAATGAGCCAACATATTGCCTCTGCCATCAAGTGTCATATGGTGAAATGATTGGTTGTGACAACCCAGACTGCCCCATAGAATGGTTCCACTTTGCCTGCGTAGACCTTAAGATTAAACCTAAAGGTAAATGGTACTGCCCTAAATGTACACAGGATAGGAAAAAGAAATGATCTACAGTAAAGCCTCCCGCTAAACCACCAGGTAAAGCTCCAACTAAAGCAATGGCTGAAAAGACTGTTAATGTAAAAATTGAAATATAGTGATTTTTATTCGATATTTATAGATTAAATATATGGTCCTTCACTATTAGTAAGTACAGAGGTTAAATAATATAAATTTAACTTATTTTTTAGTATTATGAGATTCATAATAATATATTAAATGTACATAAACTTTAAAATATGTTAGAAATAATCAAATAATGATTTTTAAACATTAAACACAAAAACAGTAAACATTTTTAGGTTACCAAAAGATATAAAATATGCCTTTGACCTAATATGTACATTTATACTCAGATTTTTAAATTTGTTGCAATAGAAAAGTGAAGAAAATTTCATTAATGAACTACATCTACTGTACATGTGATTTACAGTATTTTTAAGAAAAGATAGTTTTAGTAAAAGCAAAATCATTTCTCCATACTACATAATACATACTGTTAATAGTATTTGATTATTTTTCTAGAATAGATTGATACACAATTACACAGTTTATAAAAGCTTCCTACAAAAATTTGTTATGTACATTGTAAAACTAGTAAATAAGAAACATGTATGACACTCCGAGGCAATCTTTAGTTTTTTAAATGAATAGCTAATGTAAGTAATATTACATATTGTTATAAAACAGGCTGCCTGTATTTAAGGACTAAGTAAGATCTATGTTAAGTTATCATATAAATGGAAAGACTAATTAACATTGATTATGATATTGTAGCAATAAAACAGATTTTATATGAATTGTGGAAGTAAGCATAAATTATAACATTTATCCTTAAGATATTTGAAAAATAAATTAAATATATATTTTACAAGCAACACTCAAAACAGTCCAGGTCTTTATTTCAATATTCAAATTCAAATTGTGTGTCATGTTAATTAAAATCAAAATTGTAAATCTTCTGGCTACTATGTGCTCAAAGTTAGTAGGTACATATTTGTATTTTTCATATTTGGACACTTTAAAAATTGTGGCAATACTGCAGTGCCATACATATGCAAATTTTGAATTAAATTTAATCATGATGTATTTCCATAGGATCAGGTTAATATCGCCTTAGTGTGTGACATTTGATTTACTGAGAGATTTTAACAGACTATGTGTGTAAGTATGAAAAACTTTGTTAATAAAGAATTGTTTTTGACAATACAAATTTAATATACTTAAATTACAATACCTAAATGACAATTTTCATTGATTTAGTAACTATTTCAGACTGGAAACAAATAAATATAATTGTTTATTTGTGATACAATTCTTTTAATTTCAAATATTTTGTATTTTGTTGTGTACTCAAATTATGTTTGGTCCATTTATATTTCTTTGGGAAAACTGTAAGTACATGAAAAAGTTTGTTATGAAGGTCTATCCAAATATTTGGAAAAAGAAATATGAACCCTTTATAATCATCACAGACATGTTTCAATCTTTATTTTATCTTAAATAATAAATCCAAACCTTTAACAATGTAACAAATATTTTTTTACTTATTCTTTCACATTTTCTTTTCATTTCTGACACTACTAATTTGTACTTAATTTAACTATGTAATGGATAAAAATTTGAAACCTAAAATTGTATAAATTTCGGTGAATTCTGCATAATTTCCCATTTCCAATTAACATGATTATTTCAGTTACTTGAAATCTATTGTTTTATAATTTCTAAGAATGTGTTGTTTTATTATTTGCATATAAATGAGGTTTATATATTTGTGTTTTATTAATGTACCTATTCATAAATAAAACATTTCTCGCGTCACCATTGAGAAATTGCATTGGTTTTGGTTGATATTTTGAATGTGATTTAATGCCATGGTTTTATTTTATTAAATATAAAATTAACGAGGCTTTATGTTACGCTTTATTTAATGGTTTCCTTTGTACTTTTTAACAAAGACTTTCCTAAGAATGAAATTTCATAATTTATTTGTTTCTGGAAGGTAAATACCCTAATAATCTACCTCTTTAATCTAGATATCTATAGATACGTAAATTATTATTAGAAATTCATATTAGTTCATTAATGGAATGAACTAATATAACGTAACTCAAGAACGGCTGAACAGATTTAAATTACATTATTTTGATAGTAGAGATTCGAAACATCTTCGACTTCATATAGGGAGGTCAAAATTTAACTTCATAAGTGTAGTCTGTATTTAAGACGTAAACGATTTTAATTAATTTTGTTAGCTAACGCACTTTCATCATATTAGCATATAGGATCTCGAAAATCATAATTGTGCAGTTCTTTCTGTAGGTAAATACCTACCTATAAGCCTGTAGCACTAAAGGATTACATTTAACCAACGGTGAAATAATTTTTGAAATTGGTCTTGTAGTATCTGAGATAAGCTCGTTCTGAAAACAAATTTTACTAATTCTTTACACAATCCATACTAATATTATAAATGCGAAAGTAACTCTGTCTGTCTGTGTGTTACTCAATCACGCCTTAACTACTGAACCAATTTGCATGAAATTTGGTATAAAGATATTTTGTTACCCGAGAAAGGACATAGGCTACTTTTTAAACCGGGACATAGGATAGGTTTTATCCCGGAAATCCTACGAGAACGGGAACTATGCGGGTTTTTCTTTGACTGCGCGGGCGAAGCCGCGGGTGGAAAGCTAGTATTATATAGATTTCATAATAATAAGAAAATTGCTATAGGTGTAATAAGGAAAATCAAGTGCCCTATAGGCTATAACTATGCAATTATTGGCATTTCCGAACACGGCGTTATACATTAATTCGTAATTATTTGGTAGCAAAAAGTGAGTTGGGGTCGACACTCGACAGTCGACTTAACTCGATTTGCAGCAAAGCTCCCATGTTGCATCAGAAATGACGACCGTAATGTAGACACTTGCATCAGGTTCACATTTGCGTAGTACATTTGAATTTAACTGTTCATATTCAACTTTATATGAACTTCTTACAATTGCAGTAGGTGTAATATAATTATTAAATAGTATTTTACAGATGATGTTGTATGAAATTAGGATTCTATCCAATTGTAGATTTCTAGCAGTTTTTAAAAGTAAACTAACAATTATTCTCACTTCAAAATGTAAAATATTATGCTTAATAGAGTATTATTTTCCTTAATACAGTAATTATACTCAATTAGAACATAAACGATTATTTTCGAGCTCCTAATTTAATAAATTAGCAAGTTCAAGTTTAACGCAACATGCTTGCTATTTGCTTGTAGATGGCGTTGTAGTCTCAACTCTTAATTTTTTACCTAATGTTTCGAGTTGAATAAGAGCGTATGGAGAAGTTAATTAATGTACACTTAATAAGTTCGTAAATCCTTAAAACAACACATTACATAGTTAGTTATGAAATAAAATAAAACTTCTCCAATATTTAACAATATATGTACCTAGTTAGGTAGGAAAATTGTCTTATACTTAGGTACGATGATTAAATTTTTTTTCTTGTTCGGTTTATGGATCACCTGTAGACTGCAATTGACCAAATTCTTGGCTCTTTCTCTGATCTCTCTCGTTTTGTCAGACAGAAAACAATAAAATATCCATAATATATCATTCGATTACATAGGCGGCAAGAGCTAGCTGTAGTGTGGTAGGTCACGCGCTTTCGTAAACATTAATTTTATGTATGTATCTCTTATTTACTTTTAAGTAGGTACCTATGGAGATTGATATAGAACCCTATAAATATAAAAAAAAAATTTTTTTGGAAGTCCCGTATCCCCTGATGTGTAGTCTGTACTTCTGTAGAGGTGTGTGAGTAGTATCATGGACCCAATAAATCATCTGATTGAAATTTGGATGATTGATTTTCTAAACGTCTTCTGTGTCCTGCTAGAACCTAGGAAACCGAAGGACCACTAGGACCTGCGTTCACTCGCTAAGCACTGGACCAATGAGCCAAAATAGTTAATTAGAAATAAATTATTAGTAAAATTCACAAAAAATTAGATATTTTACAATATTGTATAATCAGGAGTGAGGAAACTTTAATTATATTTAATTAATAAATAATCAGAAGTTAAGGAGGAAATATAATACATTTTCAGGTTCATTTACCTTAACTAAATGATTAATGTAATATCGATTATTGAGTCGTTTAATGTAATACATATTGTAAATGATCTCGTTGTGCTAAGTAGGGGTTGTACTACTGAGTTCGCAGCATCATTGCAGTTATCTGGGGACCGTGCGCGGGAAAAGTTGACCGTCGCTTTTGCACAGATTAAATATAGTTACAATGACAACCCTTTTACGAAGAATGTGGAAAAATAATTCGAAGCACAAAAGTAAGTATTTGTTTCAATTTAGTATTTCAGTTTTCAGGAAATCATCATTTTCCTTGTTATTTGAAATACGGAAGAATATATAACTAAACCATAGATTCGTGGTTAACATTTTTTATTAACGTAACGGCACCAGTCTTGTACAGATTAAGGAAAAAATTGAAGTTTTTTGCAAATTTCTCGTAGGGTTTTTAACTTTATTGGATATTGTTTAGTTATACCTTTAGTTCAATGTTAGTTTAACGTAACCAATGTTAGAAAAAAGATTACAATGCATAAATAATGAAGTTATTTATAAATTAAAAAACCACTTTTTTGCACCAGTGTTGGACAGTGAAAAATCTAATGATGGACACCCAGTTTTGGACAACATCCAGTTATGAACACCCATTTATGGACTGTACCTAATGTCGTTTCTCCAGTTATTTACACTTGGAGAAGACTTATAGTTATCAATAGAATCTTGAAAATGATGATTGGAATACAATAAATCGGGGATGTATTTATAAAAAATAGTACTTATTAATTATTTTGCATACTTATAATGTTTAAAACAGTCTTAATTTCCATTTTCTAGGCAAAAATTGGACAAATGCATCGTTAAATACGAGTTATGTCCGTTAAGAAACACCAATATGGTTTTTTTTCTCAATAAGTCAGGGATGAAAAATATAACTAAAAAAAGTACTGCCATTCCATCCATTTTGGGACTTCTTCTTCTTCGTCATATCACTCTAGGGGGGTAGATGTTACCCGCGTCACGATGTTTCGCCATATCTCTCTGTTTCCTGGCATTCCGCTACACTCGTGAAGTGAATCGCCAATCTGATTCCGCCAGCAGCCTTAATCTGATCGGTCCATCGATATAGATTCCAAATTGTAGCACGAGGCAAAAAGCTATTTTTAAACTGTTGTCAAGATGGTGAGGATGAAATTTAAGCGTGTGTGCTATATGGTGGTGGAATTTAGCAGCAGACAACAATCCAAACAGTTCATCAGAGAACTCTCTATGATAGATGCGTTACAATACGCATAAGTATACGACTTATCTACGCAGTGATAGAGAATGAAGCCGAGAACGAGTCGCACAGCACATAATGACCCATTGTTCTAAAATATATTCTTCATGTTTAGATAGATATTATGTTGTTGGACCCATTAGTGTAATTTTAACAAAAAATATAAATGTCCATTATAGGAACCAAAGCAAATCCAGTCATGGACAATTGTTGTACAATATTGGAACCCTTTGTTTGAAATGGTCGTGATAGGTTTATTATTAATCAGAAAGAAAAGACAATACAGAAAAGCGCATGTAATTAATACCTTTAAAAAAAGTTTATTTTCGACATATGTCCATAAATGGCTATATCCATAGAATTAAATCCAGTTATGGACACTGATGAATTTTATTTAAACAACATAACCTATCATGATACTAAATCGTGTAATATTTCGTACACTTAACTACTATAAATAAAAGTAATATCAAATTTTGCTAACATTTATACAAAAATTCTTATAACCAAAATTGTGTCCTCACTTCCTTAAGGATTTTCTTAGTAAAAACGGATTTCTTCGAAACGAGTCGCAGCATCTAAACATAACGTTCTGCCATCTTCAAGCATTTTGGCCAAATAAGATGAAATGTCGTATTTTGATAGCTTATGAACCAAACTTTTATTTAAAGTATTGCCAAATTATATAACGTTAATTTTGGTCTTAATATTTAAATTTAATATTTATTTTGTCCATTACTGGATGCTTGTCCACGACTGGTGCCGTTACCTTAGTTAGTTTATCTAAAAAGTAACGTTATAAAATTTAAGATAATTTTTTAACATAAATTTTATTAACGTAAGACTCTACATTAAGATTTTTCATTAAATCAGGACCTTTCGCTCTACTTGTGCAGTTCACGGTAATATTTTCTTCGCGCCATATAAGATTTTATTAAGGCTTTACAACACGGGCAGATTTCACTCTAATTACTTAGGAATTAGATCTCACTAAGCACCACGCCTTACACTCATTCTTGTGAAGAGAAAAAACCCGTCATGTCTGTATCCGTACATGTTAACAGTGTCTACAATATTAAAATAAGAATATTATAGGTAGTAATCTAGTTAGTATTAGAAAGTGGCTATTATAAAAAGTGGTTATTTTTTGCTCGCTGCCTATTATAAAAAATTTCGTTATTGATTTTTTTAATTATAGCGAAAATAGTTAAAATAGTAGAAGTACTTAAGTATAATTAATAATTTTAAAAGTACCAACAATATTTATTAGATACTTAGTTAACTAATAACTTATACTTATTTTTGGACTTTGTCCAGTCGATTTTTTTTAGTAGGATCTTGGATGTGGATCGATTCATGAAAATAAAATTGTAGTAGAAAATTCATGAAGTGTTCTCCTGGTAAATTATACTCTAATACTACGGGTAATTCAGTGGTGAGGAGTGAATTAAACACTTATTCCATTCAAGAAAATATGGCAGGATAATAATTCATGTTGTTACTTTTTAATATGATATAAAGATTAAAAAAATATAATGAATACATTTCACGAACCTAGTTATTAACTTTTCATTGGAAATCATTACATTAAACGCAGTGGAGCCTACTCGGTAATTTACTACGAATAAAGTGCGACATTACTGTAGCTTTCAAGAACTAATTTTCATAATTGCATCAAATTCCTATAGTTTCGAGTAATAGAAATGTTATTTTGCATATTAAATTATACAGCCTTTACGTGTTTATGTTATATTGCTTCCAGTATTATTTAAATTCTACGCTAGTCTTAACTAGATATTGTAGAGAATATTTAAGATCTAACGTTATTGATAAAGAACTTTTTTATTTATACCTACATAAGAGAGGAGATAAATACATAAATAGAAAAATTTGAAAGGATTTTTGTTATGATTTGATGATTTTGAACTAACGATTTTTATTAAAAAATTCGAGAAGAAACTATTTTTAATTTTTTTGCCCTGGTAGATTAACGTTGGTTGGATCGTCTATAGTAAACAATAAATATTTGGATCTTACGAGCCAGATTTACTAGGTGTGTCTTAAAAGTTGAGTGATTAAAAAATTATACTTAATCCATCGTATAAATTTCAATGATTTCTATCGCAACTAACGTAACTAGCTCATTCATAAAATCTATATCATAAAATAACAACATCTGTTTTCTTGCAACAAAGATTGCATTTGCTTGCATTACAGTAAAAGTTCAGAAGTTAAGTATTACACGCGGAAAAAATACAACGTAATTAATAATTAATAATGTCATTATCCGTTTATCGTGAGGTGTATGAACGTTACAGTTACTGCTGTAAGAGCTTCATCCAATGATTTATTGACTGCAGTTCGATGACCATAAGATTAAAGGGATTGCGTAAATTGCAATTGTTTACGTATCCGCATAATGTAGGTACCTATTATTAAAATCTAGATCGTCATATAGATGATAGCCTATGTGTATCGCGACCTTTAAGCGACTATAGAAAAATATTTTGATTTGTTAATGTTGAACTAAAGTTGCATATTCCGTATGACTCTGTAATTCGCTGTGAATCTTCTTTTTGATTAATTATGATGTGATTGTGAGAGTAGTGATAAATTTGTGTCATAGCCATTGTTGCTAATAACTAACTTCATCGTAGATTTTCAAAGAAATTCATCCATGTTCCTCATTGACAAGGAGTTAGCTGGCTGGAGTGAGCTGGTTAGGATTAAAATTTTACTTGACTATTCAAAAATTTTCTCGAAAATCGCAAATTGCGCATTAAACAATTACGTTTATAGGCATGTACCTAGTGCACTCAGATAATGTAATCGAAATAGACGCACCGACAAAAAAATACGCGATAAAATAGTAAATACGCGTTTATAAATTGAACTAAATCAGAGTTATCGCTAGACGGGTTTGAGGCGGTGAAGCTTGCGCCTAATATGTGACCTATGGCCTATTTATGCTATCATTTGGTCTGACCTAGATATGTTCGATAAACGCGCAAATATTATAAAGAACTTTGAATAGTACGCATTAAAATAAAATCCAATCAATTAATGACGTGAGTGAATAGGTACATAGGAAATTTTACAAAACTTTTTGATATTCTATAAAAGATTTGCCCACAGAGATTTGCCTATTTTTTAAAGAATATCAAAAAGTTACCTATTATGTCAAAATACACGTTAACTGCATCTAGTTAGAGAACGTGGGGTGATTATTTTATTAAAATCGTCATTTTCTTAATTTGTGCTTTTGAGCACACAATACGGCAATGTCGATTTTTTTTTCGAGGAATGCTTATATTTTTCTAGAATTCATGGTGATTTAGATTGATAGAATTAAGTTTTTTTGATATATAGAGAAATATACATCAGGAAAACTTCGCGATTGATTCCATAAATGAAAATTTTATCTGTAGTAGGTTATAGGTACCTTATAGCTTATACCTACTGTAAGCATTTTGCAGTACATATTGCATATTCATTAATAAAATAAAAATTGAGAAATATGAAATACATTAGATTTTAATATCTTCTAATCTCATCTCAATACTATTATAAAGGCGAAAGTTTGTAAGGATGTATGGATGTATGGATGTATGGATGTTTGTTACTCTTTCACGTAAAAACTACTGAACCGATTACAATGAAATTTAGCACACATATAGAGGGTAACTTGGATTAACACATAGGATAGGTTTTATCCCAGAAATCCCACGGGAACGGGAACTATGCGGGTTTTCCTTTGAAAACGCGGGTGAAGCCGCGGGCGGAAATCTAGTATGATAATATTTACATGTAATGCTATGAGGTAGAAAGCTGTTCTCTTATCGGCTATGAGTACAATTATTATAATCGATATTTATCTTGCGTAGCTTTTACGAAACCCCTTATTGCAAGACTATAATGAAAGTGGAGAAAATTACCTTAGCTGTTGATTGGCTGATTTGGTTTTAAGGGATAAAAATTAATATCATGACATTTTTATACAGCTGTATGTTTGAGGACAATAGCATCAATATTGTAAAAAAAGAAATTGTTAGGTGTCAAGATAATAGGCATTGTACAAAATCACATTAATTTTGACGAAATTTAAAACTACTTCAAGGAGCTCCCAAAGTCCCAAACCTATATTTCGTAAAATAACAGTCACATATTTTAGTTATAGAGAAGGTAGAGTTTGTTGAGCCATAGCTTGTAGTTAGGCGCTTTGTAGTTGGCTCTACGGGAGGTCTGTTAACTTTTCTAGACTGCGATATGCCTTAAAGCCCTAGATATACGTCAATAAAGATATTATAATCATATCCTTTTCAATTAAGTTTTAATTGATGCCCCAGTTCGTTACTATTTCGCTATAACAAAATTCGGTAGAGACATAGATAACGTCATAAAGCAAACTATTATCTGGATTAGCATAGCTTCTTTGTACCGCATATAACGCGAGTGAATCCGCGCTCTAGTTCTACTAGTAGGTAATATTATATAAATGCGAAAGTTTGTGAGGATGGATGTATGTGTATGTATGTATGTTTGTTACTCTTTCACGCAAATACTACTGAACCAATTACAATGAAATTTAGCACACATATATAGAGGGTAACTTGGATAAACATATAGGATAGGTTTTATCTCGGAAAACCTACGGGAATGGGAACTATACGGGATTTTCCTTGAAAACTCGGGCGAAGCCGCGGGCGGAAATCTAGTATTATATAAATGCAAAAGTTGTGAGGATGGATGTATGTATGTTTGTTACTCTTTCACGCAAATAGTTCTGAACCAATTACAATGAAATTTAGCACACATATAGAGGGTAACTTGGATAAACATATAGGATAGGTTTTATCCCGGAAAACCTACGGGAATGGGAACTATACGGGAATCCTTGAAAACTAGGGCGAATCCGCGGGCGGAAAGCTAGCGTAGTATAATTATAAATTACGGGAAATTAAACGGCAATAAATAATAAGATAATCACAGCAGTGGAAACAGCAGCTGCATGATTAAGTTATCGTCTGGCGACTGATGTGATGCGCTTTCTACGTAGCTTGATAACGTTTATTGCGTATTTCCCATTTGTCTCCCGATGATTGACCCATATCGGGATGGTATAATTGTTTTGAGATAATGATAGTGGTGTCTGGATAAATTGAGGGACTTTTGATGTTTTAATCCATACTAATATTATAAATGCGAAAGTAACTCTGTCTGTCTGTCTGTTACTCAATCACGCCTTAACTACTGAACCAATTTGCATAAAATTTGGTATAGAGATATTTTGATACCCGAGAAAGGACATAGGATAGGTTTTATCCCGGAAATCCCACAGGAACGGGAACTATGCGGGTTTTTCTTTGACTGCGCGGGCGATGCCGCGGGTGGAAAGCTAGTATCATATATTTCCATAATTCATTATCCAGCATTAAATTAAGTTATATGAGCATTATGATTATCTAACCCTAATCCTAT
>CAJQZN010036292.1:0-20155 GCA_907164685.1 Colias eurytheme | reverse complement strand
TATTTAGGATGAAAAAGGCATTTTTTGTTGTATACTCAAATTTCTGGCAATTTAATTTTAAAAGAAGTGTTCTATGTTAGTAATTTACGAAATTATGTGCTAATTAATCTCTGCAATATCGTTTGTGGTAATTTTCGATACAGGTTTGGTAAAATATTAGACTGCTTCTTCGACAAATAATTCCGGATTTCAGTATTTTTTTCGGTTTTTTAGAGAAGCACGTAAGTACATATCAATACACCTTTCATGAGATAATACAATAGGTTCTGTACTATGGAGTATTTCAAGTGTATTTCGGATATTACAATTAGTAGCCGTTGGTATCTGACAAAAAAATATAGAGTTAATTGATAGAGTCGTCTGTCGTGTGTATGTATGCTTAGATCTATAAAAATACGCACCGAATTTTGATGGATTTTTTTTTAATAGATAGAGTTTATCTTACGAAAGGTTTTAGTATATGTAGGTAATATAATTTATTTATTTTACGGAACGCTACCATGTTAAAATATAATATATCCGTAACACTGCATTATTAACGCAGTTCTTAGCGAATTGTAGTGCCTGTTTGATATTTTTTCAATTGTTTTGAGTTATTGTTTATGACAGACTTAAGATTAAATAAATTTCGAACTGATTAAGACCTTTTGGTCTTTGCAAGCTTTCATGCCAATAGGCATTGCTTGTAAATATATTGCAGACTAGCGGTCCGCCCCGGCTTCGCCCGTGGTACATATTTCACAATAAAAGGTAGCCTATATGTTCTTACTTCTTTCTCAGGGTCTAAAGATTATCTGTGCCAAATTTCATCAAAATCGGTCCAGTAGTTTATGCGAGAAAACCATACATACATACAAACCTTTCCTCTTTATAATATTATAGTACCTATAGATGTAAATACCGTCAATTCCTATCGAAGTAGTTGAGTATAATAATAATCAGTCAAGTAAAGATATTTAATAGTATATATTTATTAACTTCGTCATTAACTTCTACCAATCTTCTGTTCTACCAACTATCAGTTAACACCTTATTATTGTTTAATGGGGAGGGATAAAATAATAAATACTTGAAGAAGATGGTTATTCTTGTAGACGTATAATTCGTTTGAAGACACAAAAATTAAATGTATCGCCATTAAGTAATAAAAGCTTGAATAAATAGAAGTCTACAAAAATATAAGTATTTAATTTATTTAAAATCATTTTCTTAATAACTAGGTAATTACAAATACATTTCTTAAATTTACAGACTCGTATCGCAACAGTACAATATAATCTCTACATTCATTTTTTATCATTTAATTTGACACATTATTTTTGGCGCCAATTTTGTTCTTTCTTTTTTATATTGACATGACTATGACTATAGACTACAGTTCATCTTGTACGATTTTTTGATATGGCAACATTTATCCTTGGTGAGCTGCAACCGCTGCAATACATTGCTGGAACACGTTGACATATTGGAAGGGAAGGTCTCCCTTGCATCCGTAACCTCCCAGTTTGTGGATTGCCATGTAATCGTAGCAGTTAACCACACCGTCGTTGTTACAGTCCTGGAAAATAAACACTTGATTAACGAACAGGAAAATTTTATTTCCACGAGATTGTAACTATGCTTGATTTTTGAATAAATATATTTTACTTATTTTTATTTTATATCGATACAATTTTTTTCGTTATATTGGATATACTTATGTCTTATTTTATAAGAAGAATAAACATTATTCTTTCTTAAATATTTGTCCCTCGTAAGTTGTTTAACTTAATTCAATATGCTATCTTGTCGATTAACATTTTATTTAAGTTTACTTAAAGGTTTCTAGAACCAGGATATGAACTTCATCAGGTATTGAATGAAGTTATAAAAAGTTAAACTGGATTGTTTTTATTTACGCGTGAATCAATTATATTTACAGCTGATGATGTCACTGATCGACTTGTATGCAAATTTCAATGACAATGCCAAGATATGTTAATAATTCTACTGGTTTGTACACACCTACGTTTTCGTACACGGATGTGGGTTATAATTAGGGATTTCCTAAGTTTATTAAGATGAAGTAATTATTTAAAAATAGCTCTATATTGGTATTTGTCATAACGATGTGGTATTCTGGTAGAATATGTTAATTATCTCTTTGTATCGTTTTATATGTTACTAATTATTTATTGTTCAGTAGTCATCAGTCACTGGGGAAAGGATTATGTACTTATTTATTTATTTTATTTTACTCTTTAATATAAATGAACAGTCTTAGGTACTAAAATATACGAAAATAAAAGCAAGAAGTAATTTAATGTATTTTCTTAAATCAGGGTAAAATTGCACTGCAATTAGTATCGAATGATGTAATTTCCGTATCACCTCATTGTTTGAGATACCATATTAAGTAAGAGATAATTGATATACCATTAATAAGTAATAAAGAATCCATTGTTGTCATACATATATAATCCTATATTGATATGGCAATTGGCAATATACTTTACATGTAAGCTATGGAGCTCGGCTCTATTTCTTCTGAAAAAAGCTCGATAAAGTTTTAGGCTAAAAAAGACGTGTGGCACTCGGGGACTGCCGCGGTAAAGCTATTGCATGCTATGCCACACCTCCGCGCCCTTCGGAGAGGGGAGCGGTTTTTCGTTACTAAATTTCTGGATTCGGTCCCCGCGCTCAAGGCCCGCGATAGAAGCTATGCAATAGCTTAATAAGATTACCTGTCCGAAGCGCCTCATGTAGCCCTGGACGGTGAGAGCAGCACACTGAGGATCGTTGGCACAGCTGGCGTAAGCTGAAAATACATACAAATTAATTTATTATTAAATGCTTATTAAAATGTGCATAATGTGTTGCCGGGATGAGAACATTTTAATAAATATAGTAAAATCTAAGCCAAAAAAATATAATCGGCATTGAATTTTAATTTAATTCATTCAACGTTTGTAATTTTATACTTTTAAGTTAATGCGGTTTGCGGTTTTTTGTAAATATAGGAAACAATATACCAGTGACGTAAAATAATAAGTGAGGAAATAATTTGGTATAGAAAATGATGAACCTTGGTACCACCGGTCACCTTCAGTTCATTGCCAAATGTACTGACATTTTTGGTGATAACTTCTGAGAATTTGACCTTTCATATTGGGAATACCTTATCGATACAATTCATTGGAATCACATCCATCTTATTTTCTTTGTATATTTCGGCGTAAACAGGATAAGTAAGTATCAAGGTAATAAATGAGTTTATCAGAAATCACATCACATTTGTTGAATCTATATAAGAAATCATGGAGTCAGGACTCGAGCCTGTCTTGAAATCAAGATAAACCAAACGCTCTTCGTGTACTTTTGACACGATACCCAATTCATATAAGAAAGCTTACATACATTTCAATCAGAAAATTCTCATAATCAAGACATATAAGTTTTTCAAATACGGTTCAGTACCCAAATATACAAATAGCAAAAGCTTACCATCAGGAGAGTCAATGGTGCGTCCAGGCAGAACTGGTTTCCCAGCATCAGCCCAGTACGCCCATGTGATGCGGAACAAGCCACACGCGTCTCCATCACACTGTGTGCCTTGCTTGCAACCCGACACCGCCTGGCATATACAGCCAAGGCATACTTCTGTTACTGGGCTCTGGGCTAGTACTTCACCTGTAAAAGATAGATAAAGGCTATGATTAGTAGGTACTTATACAAAAATATCCTCTATGATTATGGTTTAATTGTTCGGTATGAAGATTTCATTTGTAAAATACATAATTTTTTTATTGACTCGGTACTAATTGAATTATTTATTATGCAAATAAGACGGCAAATAATCTGTATGTACTAAGACAGAGATACTGCAAAAAAATATTAAGAAATATAAAACAAAGGTTATTTTCGTAACGGTTATTTTAGTTTACTATAGAGAAACCTTACAGCTATATGTGACACTCACATATTATACATATGTAAATAGTTGTGTATGTATGTATGGTAATAATAACCGCACAACGTGTGAAATGCTGTCCTGGATGGGGTCAAGGTTTGAACCTTGGTCAGATCCGTTTACATTGTTATGAAATTAATCATCAAATTATTGTTTTTGCATGACTTTTCAAGCAATATTTTTCTACATTGATGTGGACATAAAAGTAGCCCATTTCGAACAGAAATTTTCCTACCCAATATTGATCATAGATACATTACTGTTTGTTATATTTAACATTATATTTAATTATAATATGCTGAACCGGTGAACAGTGAAGAGTACCTATCGATTTTCTTTTGTGTTCGTATAGACCGTGGCCTGGCTATATTCTCAATTACAGTGAAGAAAACATAATAGCATCCGCTTGTTAAAATCACGCTTATTTTGAATATATAACGAAGCGTAAAATTTGTCTTAAATTACTACATCATATTTGTTTTCCGGCAGTTCAATGGAAGTAAGAAACCAGATTTACAAAAGATTGCATCATACTTTTAAAAATGTATTGTCAATTAAAAAACGAAATATAATCAGCATAATTATGAAAACCGTAAATGTATATGTAGCGTATCCTTAAACGTGAAAATTAATTTAGGTAGAGTGCCTGACCTAAAGTATGATGAATGTTCATACTTTGATGGCGCAAATTTTTCAAACTTATTGATTTTAATTTAATGAAAATAAAGATCGATGGAGTAACTACTTAAGTTGGATTAATTTGAGAGGGTTTGCACTATTTTCCTCCTTTGTTTATTAATGCAGAATAAATAGAGCAAAAGTTATCGGAAATATGAGTAAGTGCAAATGTCGAATGTCATAGACCTTGGTATTTTATATCTTATAACCTAATATAATGTGATTACCGATAAGATTACTCATTCTATTGATATTTATTAGTTTGAATATAATAAATGAACAATATAAAAGTTAAAATATTAGTTTAAAGAAGATACATAGTGACTTTCTCTCCAATAGAGTATCAGCCAACATATTTGTTCGTACCTCCTAAAAATATTTAATTATTTTTCTTAATTGTCTCATTTCATAGACAAAATCTAAATAAATTTTTAGGAAATTTAATAAGCTTTATTTGCTATTTGTACAAAATGCCGTGTGTAGGTACTGTGTTGTGATAAACGCCTTTACCACATAACAATACCTATAGTGTTGCCAACCTAATAAAACAATTTTCAAACTCGAACTTAAAAAATATTTATTCAATTAGACTTCTTCTAGAAGCACTTTTGAATCGTCATAGCATACTTATTTTTAACATTTACCCCCGATATCTATGGAGAAGAACCGACAAGAAACTCCATTCATTCATTGAAGAAATAGGGACTAGGTACATAGTAGAGAACCGCGTAACGTAGTATATTATTATTAGTCAATAGTCTGTAGCGTAGGTATATATTATACATATGTGATTTGCTTCCGTTATCACAATAATTCACATTATTATAAAATGGAGGTAATAAAGCTATTAATTATAGAGATAAAATAAAATTCTCAACGACATTATAAGTTATGACTTCATCGGGGTAGCAATAACTTACAACAAAGATACTCAAGTTGTGTTTAAATTGTATTTAATATCGTAATAAGGAGACCGGAAACAATATATCTCCACGTAAATGCTAGATGATTTAATGTCGAAGGCCTAATAGGTTCTTGGATCAAGTCCAGACAGATCCGTAATGATTCATTGTAATTTACTCCACAATTGCTACAATCGTATGGAGATTTAGATAATTCGAATAATTGCTTATTATGGGTTGTTACCGTTTCCATAGTGTATCCGGGTTTTACATAAGATTACTCTTTTCATACACCTCTGGTTGAAATTATTGGCTAGCATCATATAAAATTAAGAAGAGCTTCACTTTAGAATGCCCATTTATTAGTGTATAACATGGGCCATGGTAGCCACGGTGGGGCTGGTTTAAAGATGGAAGTTATATTACGTATATCCTGTGATATTACGTAGAATCAAATTAATTTAGCACTTTTTATCATTTTAGAAAAACGGATGAAGGCCCCCCCTTGATCTTCTTAAGAAGGTTAAATATATAAGAACTTCCGACGATCTTACTCATAAAATAATTGTTAATTAATTTTATCTAGTTTAGTTAATCTACACAAAAGCTAGCTAAATGAATATTTTTCAGAATAATGAATTTTAATATTAAAGTATTGAATATGTCTCACTTTTGTGTATTGCAATATCGATAATATAATAACAATATTTGTTGTTATTATATCCACTAGTGCAACACAGCTTAAAAATTTATTAAGATTAAGTAATTCTTAAATACGCGTATTGAGCATATTCAAGAGCGAATAATAAGTAATGAATCCTGAATAGAATATAATATGCAGGTCTGTATTTCGACTTGACTCTCCAATAAAGGATTCAAATTTTAATTCAACTTTTGAAGCAAATAGAAAACTATGATAACATATTCACAAAAAACTGTTGTATTGTACTAAGATTGTATATTTTAAGATGTTTACGGCCACCCATTAAAACTTTGTGTTTAAAGATTTTCATTTTTGAGAACATATTATCTTCAACGTAACGAATAAATCCCGTTACAAAAAGGATAATGCCTGATTTTAAAAATAAAAGTAACTGACTTATCACCCGATAGTGTTACCACCGTCATAAATCAAGCTTTATGACAGCTAAAGTTAATTGGATGGCGCGAAAAAATATCCTCCAACTAATGACTAAAGAAATATAATCTTTTGTCCTTTATAAAAGCTTGGATAGGAAAATACCCTTAATATGATTGGCGCCAAAAGGAATCCTGTTAATAACAGCTTGAGCCTTATTCCCAGCTATGAAAAAAGAAAAAGTAAAGTCATCGCTCTGCTATTTTTCTAGCTAGTTTCCTAGAGTATGTCGTGTCACAGCTTGGCATGTCACCTGACGAGTTAGGGCATATAGAAAAGGACCGGTTGAACACGGATCAAGACGAAACCTACATAATATTAAAATGGTATAGCTACTAACGAGGTGTATTAAATTACATATACCAAAACGTTTTTCTTCGACTACTAATAGGTAAATAAAATTTTTGAGTCGAAGATTGCGACCTTTTTTAAATCCAATCTTTCAGGAACTTAAAAAATTAAAAATATAAGGGTAGGCTGTAAGAGGAGGAAGTTTGAATAAGCTGTGGAAAACAGTTAAAAGAAATAAGGTTTTCCAATGTTTTCGATTATTTTTATGAATGATTATTTAAAAACTTTATACAAATGTAGCATACCTAGTTTATATATTTTATCAATCATCAATGGATAACGATTAAACGGAATCGAAGAACTTTTGCATTCAGATGGATCGCGACTGTTATAAAATAAATTGGACTTTTTGCATCTCTAGTTGTAGAGAGATTTTCAAATTACTAGTTAAAAAAAAATTAAGTAACTAGGTAGATATATTATATAAGTAGATATAGGTACGTTACGAGCCCATGTTTTCTTATTTATTTGTTTTCCTATATGGATGAAAATGGAAGACTTAGCTCACACAAAGTTACGTCTGCATTCTTTTGGAGTTTCTAGAACTTTACCGATATTGGCCAGAGTTCACTGTGGACATAAACATGAATGAAATATTACTTGCTTATGTAACACGTCATCAATATAACCTTCATATACTGTACCAATTGAATCATCTTGGACTTGACACAGATATGCTGTGGGATATTTATCGTTTTTGATTTAAATAAAATGTCGTTTTGTTCCTGCATTGTGTTTACAAATTTATGGAAATGCATAACAAACGTGATACCTCTAATAAGTTCTAGAACGAACTTTATTTGAATTATTCAGGATAGTTTGAACTGTAGTAGTGTAGTGTTCACAATTTGGGATCAAAAATATTATTTGGATATGTTTCATTTTTTGTAATTTTTTTGTGTCACACTCTTTCGTCGAATTAATGTTTTTTTTCTTCCTTTTAATTTAAAAATTCAGAGGTATCATAATAAGTTGTGACTTGTGAGTAGTCGCTGTTCTTATAGTCATAATTGACTATCTACTAATGATTGTTACAGTTTATTTCTTAAAAGATAATTATTATTTTATTATCAATATCCGTAATAATTAAGGATGGGTTTAATCGCAGTTCTTTTAATTAAGATTTAATTGCTGGTAGTGTAATGTAATTAACTCCTATAATGGTAAAATTATGCCATGAATTGTTTGTAATATTGTGAACTGTTATTGATACCTAATAGTTTTTATATTGTCCATGGATTAAATTGAAAAAATTTTGATTTTTTTATATATTTTTAAAGAATTTTCATAACGAACCTTGTAAGTAAATTAAATTATGTGTATTCCTAAAGTTTGAATATAATTTATGTAAAAAAAATACAGATTAGCTCTTGAATTTTGTATTTATTTAATTGGTTCAAATTAAATAAGTAATTATCCAGCAACCAAGTTTGATTTGGAACTTCGAATATAAGGCTAGCAATTACTGGAAATACACTTTTTGTTTGGTATCTTATTGCTATCATGATATTATTGATATGTTGGCATTGTTATTTTATATTTATAAACAAGTTTATTGATCTAGGCTTGCTTGGCTTTGACCTGCACTGTGTGTATATTTTGATAAGGCGATTTATCTACAGAGATGTATTTTTCGTATATATACATATATGCAAAATTTATTTTTTATTTATATATAAACATGAATAGTTTGAATTTTTTTATAACGTTACTAACCGACATCAGCTGCACAGGCGCCGACCAGCATCAACAAGGCACTGAACTTGATTAAGGCTGAAGCCATTTTGGAAAAAAAAACTTATAAATAATTTTAATAAATAGTAAAGCGTCAGATGCTCACGCGCACTTCTTTCGACTGACATTGGTTGTGGCCTTTAGTCAGCTTATATGGACGTTTGGACATTGAATCACCGGGTTCCGTAAATAAATGTTAGGTTTTATTTTGTTATTTATATCCCAATGTAAATAAAGATTGGAATTTTATGGTTTGCTCGTTATTTTCAGGTGGAACGACCTAACTTATTTTGTTGCTAAGGGGGTGCTAACTGCTAAGACATAAGGCTATTAAGACCAAATAAAGGTTTAATTAAAACAAATGTTGTTTTGCTAAATCTGAAGTCGTTTGTTGTTATTTGCGAAGGGATTTGAAGACCTAAAAAGTTAAATTCCTTCGTGAGAAGGTACATTTGAATTAAAGATTTGAAGATTTGTTAGATTTGATTATTTTAAGAAATAACAGTCATTACCTAACAGTAAAATTTCAAGTTGTGCCACCTACATTGATTATCACACAGTTAAAAGAAGCGTTACATTTACTATGGCACATTTTAAAAGCTTACGATAGCCCATCGGATATAACTTTAAAATGAAAATCTACTCTCCTAAAAGACGTGTAGGTACCTATTCTTATATGTATTATGAATGAATTCGATATATTAATTGAATTATCGATTAAATAATAGCTAATAGATTGTAGATTGCTAATAGTTATTGTTTGACAAATTCAATTATCAATTGATCAATACAAATAGTTAGGTATTACAAGAAGTAAAAAATAAATAGGCATCACAATGAACATTTGATTAGGTACCCATCCTATTAATATTATAAATGCGAAAGTTTGTGAGGATGTGTGTGTGTGTTTGTTTCTCTTTCACGCAAATACCACTGAACCGATTACAATGAAATTTAGCATACATATAGAGGGTGACTTGGATAAACACATAGGAAAGGTTTTATTCCGGAAATCTCACGGGAACGGGAACTATACGGGTTTTCCTTTGCAACGCGGGCGAAGCCGTCGGCGGAAATCTAGTATGTATTATAATATTTACTTTATTCGTTTGTCACAGATTATTTTGCATAATTTATGTATGAAATTATAACAAGTTTAATCAGACAGCATCGGTTAGTTTGTATTTTATAACGGTAACGAAAATATTAACCGTACGAATGAATATTGATCAAACAATTTTATTTTAGCTTTGTAGGTTTTTACTTTATTGGATTGATATTTATTATTTATGATGTTGGGTCGACATCATTCTAGATTGTTATTTTGTATCTAATATCCACAAGGATATTTTCACGGAATGATTATTAAAATGGAATGCTTTAGGTATATATATTATTGCAATTAAAGCCACAAATATTGCAAAAATATGTGATTGGATAAATTGGATACTTTATATTTTCCAAGATTTCGATTATTATGAAATAATGAATGCACTTGATATGATCAAATAAGATTCTTGGTATTGATAGATCTCGATAAATATTATGCGGGAGGGAATTCCCATGTTAAGTATGTTGCCAAGAAGTATATTATGTATGTAACAAATTACAATTGGGTGTTAATAATTCATACCTAAAAAAATTTATTCGATTTTTTTATTCATGTAATGACGTGGTATAATGATTGTTCATCCTTGTTGTAAAAGTTAAAGGTCTCGAATATCGATATATATCGATATTATTTCTTTAGGTCAGCTAGTAATATTTTCATTTATATTAGCTGTCCCGGTAATGTGCAAACATTGTACTGCCAAAAATAGATATCCGCTTAGATTACAAAATAAAATACAGATGGAGCATGTCAATCATTCATCGTCCTTGTCAAAGAAAATACGAAATCAAAAACGAATACGTTCCTCCGCTAGTGCTATAGCGATTCTAGTGTCATGCAATACGTCAAAAGGGGTTTGATATTTTAGTAAAAAAATGCTGTCTTGTGATATTAAAACGCTGTAAAACTTGTTCCCGAAAACAAACAAAAAGATAAAACATCGTTTTACAGATTTTCTTTAGATTATTTGGCTTATTTAATTTTGTATACAAATAATAATTTTACAAATACGAAGGAATTCAAAACTTCAACGTATGCTGCCAGTATTTTGAAAATGAATTTGCCATTTTTATAGTCCGGGATCCATCGCTCATTAATTTTGCAAGTGATTACTATCAAGCTAATTTTTCGTGAGTAGCTTTATTTTGATGAGATGCCCAATAATTTCATGTACGAAACTCTCGATTGTGGTAGCTAACAGAGGAAACAAGGATAAAATATTTTGATTTGATGGTTCTCAAATATTAATTACTAACTGAATGTTTTTTTTTGTTCAATCTCAAGATAATTATCTAAATTATTCGAAAAAAATATTTGTCCTACAAAATCTATGGTTTGATCAAAGAGTCCCCCTTTCCAATGTGTATCGATAACGAGGTCATCATAAATGATTACTAACCAGCTGATTTTTTTATTTTCACTTATTTAATACTTATATAATTCAACAGACATATTGTCCTACAAATTGCGTAATAAATATTTGAGAACCGTCAAATCAAAAATTTTTATCCTTGTTACCTCTGTAAGCTACCACAATCGAGAGTTTCGTACATGAAATTATTGGGCATCTCATCAAAATAAAGCTACTCACGAAAAATTAGCTTGATAGTAATCACTTGCAAAATTAATGAGCGATGGATCCCGGACTATTAGGGGTAAAATGGTTAAAAGATATTCGGGGTAGTGCTGTTGGATTTTTCGATCGTGTCTCGTGAATGTGATTATTTGTATAGTGCAATAAAAGTTCATGGTCATTATTAGATTATTTTAAAAAGCATTATACATTTTTTGTTACTTTTATAAAAAGCGTCGTTTTCGCTTGCGATTTAATTCATGTGAACACATGATGGATATGATGAAAATAAAATGTCCCGCATTCTCGACTAAAAACTACCGCTATTCACATTCATATGTTTTGAAAAATAAAAACTTTTTTTAATGTAATTTATTTAATAAATTTAATGTAATTTATTTTATAAATTTAATGTAATTTATTTAATAAAAATTGAATAAAATTATTTTGTCCATGTATAACTTTAGTAGATACTAGATAGGTGATAAAATAATTTTTACAATATTATAAAATAATATCAAAAACCCGAATTTATATTAAAATAAAAATTAAAACATGACTGCTAATAATTTATGTAGCCTACGTCACTACCACCACAGCTACCTTCATAATTCAGATGATTGCAATGACACCTCACAAGTCACAACTCAAAATCGATCCAACAGTTTATACTGCAGGGCGTGTCAAAGAAATATTATACATACATACCTACACTCGAAAAACATAACCCTCTTTCTTCCGTAGTCGGGCAAAAATTTGGGAAATTTTTCATTATCTGGTAACATAACACGCACACAGAAGCACCGTGTACGTACAGTGCAACGGCGAAATGACAGCACACATAGCTTTATGGAAATGACGATAAATTATTCGGTTTAGTTCGGCAACGCTCCATCTGTCTTTTATTTTGTAATCTAAGGATATCCGATTCTCAGACCTACCCGATATGCACACAAAATTTCATGAGAATCGGTTCAGCCGTTTCGTAGGAGCATGGTAACTAACATTGTGACACGAGAATTTTATATCTATACTAATATACTATACTAACTATAAAGCTTAAGAGTTTGTTTGTTTGAACGCACTATTGTCAGGAACTACTGATCCGATTTGAAAAATTATTTCTGCTATAATATATATAATAATATATCATCACGATAAGACCAAGAGGAGCGGAGTACTGCTTGTAAAATTGCAGGGCACAGCTAGTATTATATATATAGAAGAGATTTAAAACAATCCACTAATGATTGAAATCATAATATTTTTTCTTCTATTATATTCATTAAGGTATTTATTATTATAGAGAGGACACCACGAACAAAATCTGTGTAACAAGCGCGGCCGCGGCGCGGGCGGCGCGGGGCGGCTAGTGAGTGAGCACTTTGTAGATATTCTGCCTCTTAATACTTATAAATTAAAACCAATCAATGTGACAAATAAATATTGTTTATCTTATTAAAAAAAATATGAATAAAATTATAAATTAAAAGCAATCAATGTACTAAAAAAAACATGGTTTGAGACGATTGACTCTAACTCGTGTTAGAAATAGTTTAGTAGCGATGCCCTCTCTAGTACGTAGTACATGGTAACTCAATGATTATATTGCAATTATTCTATTTATTATACCATACCATTTAATATTAATATTACCATTTAATATTATTTATTATACCATACCATTTATTATACATTGTGTATTGAATAAATTTATGTCCACTACATGGTGGAATTTGGGAAATTTAGTAAGTATGCGTCTTTAGTTCGAACCCAATAAATTGTGATACTTAAAAAACTATAAATTATTATATCTACTTGCATATAAATACTGAAATACAGCACAGGCTCTCATTATTGTAGTTTAATTTAAATATTTGCTGCACATATTCACAGAATATATAACAGTACGTTGACATATTATTATCTTCAATGAGACCATAAATGAGACTTGGAGAAATTGATACGGCCACAGATCTAGTACCACTAGATTCAGAACATGCGTGGCCACCTCAGTGCATTTCGCTCTATCTTCGAGTGTTGCCATTTTATAAACTTTCCTTCATTTTAGGGAAAATTTTCATTAAAAATACGTCCTCAAATTCACTCTTACATTAATTATTTATTACAATAAACAATTCAGTGTAATAAATAAATAATGTTAGGTGAATTTGAGGACGTATTTTTAATGAAAATTTACCTTTGTAGTTTTTATATACATAATATACATTCGAGAAGGGAAGACCACAAATAAAGGAATATTAAATTCAGATACAGTTTCAATGTGTTTTATTATCATAGGTTATTTTACACATGTATAAATTTCTGTGCTAAGGGCCGATTACAAATATTGGAACATAAAAATCAAGTAGGTACAAAATCTACGTAGCCCGATGTCGAATGTTTTTCGTACGTAAATGTACGCTTTTGGTCTTATGAAATTTAGACATAAGGAAAAGTTGCGTAGTTGGCTTGAATATCGTTTCCTTGAGTTTTAGAAAATCTTTATTTCCGTTTTCGATGCTGCGGAGAACTTCTGTTTCTTCCATATTTATAAGCATTTAACAAGCAATTTCTTAAGACGATTAGCTGATATCTGTTTTTGCTTCTGCAACTGAAAAAATAAATTTTAGAATATAAAATATTTTTTGTGTCAAGGCCATTATATTAATTATTTTAATACCGATGTATTGGTATCAAAGTATAACATTAATATACTAACATTAATAGCAAATAATTAGAAATAAAAATACTTCAATATATTAAATTTGAAACTATGGCATCAAAACAACTCTGCTTTTAGAAATAAAAACATTTTTAAAGAGAAATGCTAACAATTAATGGCAAATAAAATGGAATTAATGCTTAATTTACTCCGGTTATAAATTTTTATCCATTATTAACTATGTATTACCAAATAACTTGTTATTTTTATTAATAAAGATGTATTTTTTTAGTACAAACCAGTTTTCGAGTTTTAGCACCTGGGGACACATTTTAATCATTTGATTTCTGTCTATTCCTTTTAACTCCTCTATAGCTCGTTGATGGTATTGGAATTTGGATCATCATTTTGTGTTGCCGATACTGACTGCACAGATTCAAACTAAAAAATATAAATTCTTAGATTTATATTTTACTTTTATTTTACTAGAGAGTTAATGTAAAAAGCAATTTAATATGTAACAAAGTTTAATAAACGCATATGAAAATAATCTATCTTAGGGTTATAGGGAAATCTAACAATGGAATTTGATTGTGATTTAAAATCAACTTCTTAAAATGTAGATAAGTAATTACATTCATGCTGATTGTTGGCGTAGCATTTGACTCAAGGAGAGATTATTTAGGTTTGCAAACAAAAAAATTGCGTTAAAATTCTTTGAACATATTCTCGCTTTTTAGATGGTACCCAATTTTACCGACTAGCATCAATCCATATATACAAATGCCATTATACGTTGGAAAACTATGGGACAAACATTTTTTTGCAATTTTGTGGACTTTTTTTCCCATTTGCAGGCAACATTGTGATTGAGGTTATCTTACACTTAAAAGCTAAAATTACCACGAAATATTAACAATAAGAATGATCAGTTGATAGGAAACAGTCAATTATAATGATTCTGATATTATGTATCTTTATTTAATTGTTTACTTACGAATGAAATGAAATTCCATCGGCGTTTGTTTCCGTGCGGCTGTTATAGCCTAATACGCTGCAACCACCCATAATTATAAACACTCAGTACACGTAGTACATTCAGAACACTTTTATAATTAACTTCCAAATGTATTTATCACCAAAAAGAACATTAGACACAAGAAAACTAATTAAATATCAGATCTGCTTTGTTTGTTTGGCCCAGGTTTGACCACAGATTAAGTATTAGTTACTACGTAAGGTTTGACAGGGGCCAAACAAAAAAGTGGCCACGCAGATAAGGACAAAAAAAACGTATCTACATCCCCTTCACTCACATAATGTAAGCGTAGCTATCTATCTCTTTTCACCATAGCATTGCATATCTACTGGTACTAGATCTGTGGATACGGCACATGATACGGCATTTTTTGAAAAGGCTTTTGAAAATTAATTTTAGAGCGGCAACATAAAATGTATCTTGTCATATGTCAATGTGACAATGTCACAGTATTTAGGTTTTCATTGGTGGATGACGTATTCATTATCTTTTCTCAACTATATTTATCGGCTTCTCCTATTGGGTAATATGAGGTTTATCTTCACATTCATCCAATAGGAATATCAATGACTGTAAACGTCAAGCCACTAAAACAAATCAATCGACTTCACATTGTCATAAGTCATTTCTGCTGTGTAATAAAAATAGAGATTAGGGTAATATTCTGTACATTTAGTTTATTCTTAATTTAAATAAATGAACTGATAGCTTCTAATTAAGTATATAAATTACTTAAGCAGTGTTGAAAATAAGTAAGTATTGCTTGATAATAAATGTCTGGAAATCACAAAGATACCAGTGATATAAGATTGCGGGGTATTGCGATGTTTCAGTCCAGAATTCTAACTATAAATACATGAGTATAGTACTTTTAGAAATAGTTAATACATATACATTTCCCTTTTTTAACCTTTTCGACGGAATTAACGTAATCTTGTAAGCGGTAGTTGAAATTAGGCCACGGTAAATGTTCTAACTTCTAAGGTCACAACTCACAAGACACTTGAAACTATGGTTTCCCGAATACTGTAATATTAGTAATAGTAATTAAAGATTACTGTAATTGTTTAAATTTGGTTTATTTAATAAAATAAATATGAATTTTAAAGTTTGTTGTAATTATTATAACAAATTAAGTGTCAATCCTCAAAGATAATGAGATTTTTATTATTTGGGTAATTAGCAATTTAATAAATGAAGGTTGCATATTTTCTTATAGTATCAGGTTTTAAGATGAATGCTAAATTATAAATTATCAGTGTGTAAACATATCTGATAAGAAAGAACTAGTTTATCTGAGATAATAATATTATAGTAACTGTGATATTTTATTGACATAGCATTGAAATGTTGCAAATATAATTTAAAACAGAAATAATACATTTCTATTTAGTGAATAAATCTTCAAATGCAATTGTCTTTTATAATTTCTTGCACCTATAATTATATAGTTCCCTACAAAATAAGTAAAAAAATGTATTAAAGCTTATTAAATGTATTGGATGTTGGTTTATCATTTAACAATTTGACATTTTGTATTAAAAATTTTATCCCATTTGTGTTCAACAAACTTACAATATTATTTTTTACACATTTAATGTCTATAATTCAGTTAAATGTTTAATAAATGCTAGTCAAGACTGAACATTCTGCTCAATGATAGCAGTAAGTACTTTACAGGGATAAACAATATCTTTGCTTACAGGTAAGATGCGTCTTGCACTATTTTCCATAGTGCTTCTAGCTAGTGGTCTATGTCTAGCACATGCTTATGAAGACACCACGCTGGAAGACGATGATTTCGCTGAGTTTGAGCAGTTTGATGCTGACGATGATACACCGATTGTCGGTAAATAGTTTATTAATTTTTATGTTATCTTGCAAGAGAAGAATCTTTTAAAATTAATATTGTTTACTATACCAATTCATTGGTGTAAGCTCTAAGTATTCTCTATAATATCTCTAGGAATTGATTTCTATGTCTACCAATTATTACTATTACTATTGTACTATTGTGTGTATTACTTTGTGTGTATTACTATTGTAAAAATAAATACTATTGTAACAATATTTTAATGAGTTTTTATATTTCAGACTTAAATGAAGATGATGTTCCAGTTAAGCCAAAGATAGTTACTAAAGAACCTGTAGTTTCCAATGTGGAGATAGAGGATGATATGGTTGTGGAGGTCTGTTATTTATTTATTATATTTTTTTATTTTTTCGTCCGCGTCCGCGTTAAAATGTAGAAGCCCTTCTGGCTAACATTGAGAAACACCACACAAAAAAAAAATCTAAATGCATAATTTTAAGGAGAATTTGGCATTTTAACAAGTGACAAACTTCTGTAAAGAAGTAAAAAAATGTTGTGTGGTTTTATGAAACCACGGTAAAAGTGAAACTGTTCGAACGGTTCCGAACACTGCTTTGTGTAGCGCCTGTCGCGTGACGGTCGGCTGCCGAGTAGGTATACTACTACTACTCGGCAGCCGCGATACACGCGACATGCGCTACACAGACCAAAAAGTTTGAGACATTTTCACTTTAATTATTTATAAAGGATAAAATAAGGAATATAGATTATACTTACCTGGTTGTTTCAACTTTTTTTTTGTTTTATGAGTGTAATATTTTTCTTTCAGGATGAGGATAATGAATTTGAACACTTCCAAGATCCGGAAGAGTTTGAAGGTTTCCAAGACAGCATTCCTAAAACCTCTGAACAACCTAAGATTACAATTTCCAAGGTATTTTATCTTTTCTGACAGTTAACAACTGCTTTTACCTTTAACTTTTAAATTGATTAGATATAGAAAACATTTTTCTTTGAAAATTCTTTCTTTCCTATGAAAAATAGACTATTGAGAGGATAACTTGGCTTTGAATATTGTATGTGAATATTATAAAAAAAAAACAAGTTATTATCATAATATGAGCATAATATTTTATTTACTTTACAATCATTTCACTTCTTTTCATGTAATTTTTTTACTAATTTTTTAGGTTCCTGTTGTAGTTAGGCCAAGATGGGATGCCTATTGGTTGGAAGGCATTCTCTGCTGTATGTTGGCTGCATATGCACTCGCATATGCGGTGGGACGTGCTAAGAACACCTCTATCGCTACCAACTTTCTGAAACTGCATAAACCACTGCTCGATGATAATTTTACTCTAGTCGGTGAGTGTAGTTTCTAAACCGTGTGGTTCTCAAGAGCATACTTTATTATTTTCTATAAGACATACATTTTTTATTGACCAAACTACTTCACTTATACATATACTTACAGTCAGCTGGTTTAATCAGCAGTTTCATTAATTGCCTAGGCTCCTGTTTAAACAGTGCTGTTAAATTAAATACCTGAATTATATTCGGCCATATAACAATCCTATTGTTTATGATTTCAACACATATAATTTTTTTTGTTTTCTTTCCAGGTGAGACAGGTCTAGACGTAGTGGCAGCTAGCGACGAGCGTGGGTGGCGCCGGGAGGCGGAGCACTGCTTCACCATGTGGTGCAGCGGTCGGCAGTGTTGTGAGGGGATGCTGCTCACACTTAAGCTTATCAAGGTACAAGGCAATCTAATCTAATATCTAATATTCTAATATTATATTATAAAGGCGAAAGTTTGTAAGGATGTATGGATGTGTGTTACTCTTTCACGTAAAAACTACTGAACCGATTACAATGAAATTTAGCACACATATAGAGGGTAACTTGGATTAACACAAAGGATAGTTTTTATCCCGGAAATCCCACGGGAACGGGAACTATGCGGGTTTTCCTTTGCAAACGCGGGCGAAGCCGCGGGCGGAAATCTAGTATTTACATATAATAAACAATTCAACTCACAATTATGTTAAAAAATTGGCCGATGCAAAAGTCTGCCAAGGCAGAGTTTTTTAATGGGCGAAACAATAGATTTTGAACATTATTGCAGCGAAATAAGGTATTCAATGTACGTTTCAGACAACCCCCCTAACCATTTTTAATAAGCAAAAATGCTCTCATCAAACATATTTTTATCAATGTTAGTTAGACGATTTTTACTTCATACACAATAAGATGAAGATATTATAGTCTCCCTATCCACAATCCACATAATTTTCTAATTTTCCCCAAATAATTAAAGCTAATAAAAAAATTTCCAGCGCCAAGACCTAGTTCACGTATTACTGGGCGTGGTCCGTCCCAGTCCGGACACGTTGCACATACGAGTGGAGCTCGGCAAAGACGATAGCGATCCGTTCGTGCTGTGTATCGCGCAGAAGAAAGTGGGCACACGACTCGCTAAGGAGATGCAGGATTTGGTGAGATTTTTGATATACTAGACATGATTTACCGCCTCCTTGGTACAGTGGTTGACGCGTGAGCGTAGAACCGAGGGGTCCTGGGTTCGATTCCCAGTGGAGACGAAGAAAAAAAAAGTCTCGGTCTGGCAGGACACAGAAGGCTGATCACCTTCTTGTCTCTAAAGAAATTCGATCAGTGAAACAGATGCATTATATGCGTCTGCCCCATAGAAATCTAAATAACAAAGCAATAGAAGTGGTAAGCGCGCGTGACATTGTGGCCGCTCAGGTGGTTACCATGCCACAAGTCTGATCGTCGCTTGGTGGTCGCTTGTTCAGTTGTTCCTGACTCGTGCGTGAGTAAATATGGTGTGTTACAGCATTTCCCAGTGCGGAAATTTTTCCATAAATTGTAATTATACTAATAAAGGGATAAAATTTCACCGGTAAGTATTTTTGTTTATAAATATTGCCTTTTTCCTTAAAATTATAGAATATTTCGATATACGACTTACTTCTTAGTAATTATAATATAATTTCTTTAATAGCATTCATAGTAATGTGGTTAGTGTAATTTGCCTTCTTAATGAACAACACAACAACCGGAATGAATGTTAAGATTTCTTACTTTCGGCTGAAATAACATCCTAGTAATTGATAATATTGTTGACAAATGAATAGGCATGACGAAAGATTTTCAAAACCTCTTCCATAATGTGTGTA
>CAJQZN010036290.1:0-16921 GCA_907164685.1 Colias eurytheme | reverse complement strand
AAAAATACATAAGAACGGAAAGGGAGATCGCTTTTTAATGCAGAGAGATATAAATGATATTAATTAAGATTTTCACCCGATATGTGCTCCCATCTCGGTAACTTCAATAAAATCATCTAGTGGGTAACATCTCTGTTTAAATTTTATGACTTATTTGTAAGATGGAAGATTTGCTGAGTTTTCTTTTTCCCTCGTCCCCTAAGTCCCCTCAAAGTCAGTTACTGAAATTTGGAAAGATTAAGAGATGTTAAAACAGCCAAGGATTTGTCTTCAGGAATCTCTTGCTTCTTTTTAATAAACAATAATTCTGATACATTTATTTATTTATTATTATCACATTCAAATTTCATAAACAATTTACACATATAGTTAATATCATAAATTAATTTAAAAAGTTATATAATAAAATAGGAGGAACTCCGGTATCTGTGGTAGTATAAACTGTGCTACAGATACCTGCGCCCACCCCTCAAATTAAATTAGAAATGACTATATTATAGTTTAATTTACATTTGGTATAGTATCAGGGTATTTTTCCAAATGCTCTTTCAAAAAGGTTTTTGTAACAGTGGTTATTATTACCTCCAAAGAAATTATTTATCAATAACTCATTCTCTTCTTACAATAGCTGTGTACAACATGTCACTATCAATATCCACAGCTATTGCTGGCATGACATTTGGCATAGCGGCCAAAACTTGACTTTCCAGTGCCCCTATTTGAGGCGGTTGTGGGCCTCCTCCAGTCTTTTTTGACTGGTTGGTAATTGTTTTCGCATCTCTTGCTTTTGATTTAAGATTTTGCCACATCTTAAGTTGTTTTGAAGTAACCTAAAATAATGCAATTAAACATTTCAGTCATTTAAGTTATTAGACAGTTTTATGTACAATATTAGAGAAAAATATTTATTTATTTATTTATGAATTTCCAACAAAGCATACAGATATTATTTTACATGGCTTATTATTAAATACATGGTCTAATGTACGGCGTACAGGCGATGCCTGTAGGGTTACCATATGTAAATAGAGGGATGCCTGTCTATGGTACCTAAAATGCCAGATTTTTCAGAAAAATGCCTTTGTAAAGCAAAACGCTGTAGGTACATAATCTAAGGCTGTAGGTAATAAATAAGTAAAAGACAACAGATAATAATGAAGAAGGATATTTATTACCTATTGATATTTGTCAGCGGACATTATTTTTTTTAATAGTTCTTTCTTTTTAATGCATAAACGTAAAAATCTTCACAAGCCACAGTTTCTCCTGAGTAATCAATATTGATTTTACTGATCCAATTGTCAGTCGATTTCTTTCTTTACTCCACTGGTTGTTGACGAGAGAAAAAATACGTTCTACGTTCGCATTGTGTGCTAAAATAGAGAACACACACTGGCACTTTTTAAATTTTATTTTTAGCAATGTTTCTTTCTGCCCATGTTTTGAACATTTATTTTATCCTTGACACAATTTTCGTGTTGTACGAACTTTGCCTTCTTTAGTCTTTAGTTCGTGTTTTAATCGTTTTGGTCGTCTCGAAGCAATAACAGAGATTTCATTTTCATCCTCAGATTTTACAAGATATCTCACAATTGCTGTACGAACCTGAACGGCAGAAATGTTTTTTTCGTGGTTTGTTTATAAAGAACCATGGCATTTACCATCGCTGTGTTGAGTAGAACCTCGCAAGCTAACTTTCGATACCACTTGACAGTTTTAACTCAATGTATTCGCATTATTTTTTACTCTTTGCAATATAACGACTTATGGCCTCATACACTATGTTCATAATAGCATAACACGACTTATGTTATTACCAGTTTTGGTTTTATAAAAATTAGAAATGATGCGATTTATTATGCTTGAAATGTGTGTACTTTATGACTCAATTGACGCCTTTTAGTACCAACCATGCGCATAGCTTGAAAAACGAATAAAATCAACGGGTTATTTATCCTTGGATATTAAAAACAAATCAACATTTTTTATGCATTTAATAAAAATTTAAATTGATGACATGAAATACAAAAGGCTGAGGCAATTGTAAGAACTTTAAGTAAAAATAATTAGGTAGCTTCATCTTGCTCTTGCTCCACGTTGTACATTAGTATATTTAAATCAGGATCTTATGCTATTTCATATTTTGATGTTTTTAAGTTTTTATAAAAATCATGGCACTCGCTATCAATAAAAGGTAATAATTCTAATAGATCCTTCGTTTTCTCAACACTTATTGGTAGTTGCGTTTTGGAAATGACAGTTAAAGTCAAAGGAAGATTTTTAGTTCTTCCGTGCCTTTCGAAAGATAGTTGAATGAGTGAAATGAACTAGGATCCTTGTGATTGAATAGCCATCTAAGAGGTCTGTGATCAGTGACGATTTGAAATTTGTTACCATAAAGGTATGGGCGGAAGGTTTTTTATCCGTTCTTTTCAATAATTTCCGTATTTCTCACCCATTGCACCAATTCTACCAATGTGTCTTGGTCGATCACATTACCATAGTTGAATTTCTTTGCTTCACATTCTGTACATTTACTTTTCATACAAGTTAATGAATTTACATCGAATACGATTTGTGAGATTTTCAAAATCATGTCATTTGTTTTGATAACTTTGTTTTTATAAAGAGCATATTTAAGTGCCTAAAAATAATTTTAAATCTTTTTTAACTTGACAAAGGTAAGCTGAATCTTAAAACGGAGTAGAATTACTTTGAAAAGAAAAAAATAAAACAAATGAATGCAGGAACATTTTTTTTATTTTATTTACACATCATGTTCAATGTGTGACCCTCTATTCCTGATACATGTGCGGACGCGTTTTCGCACTTTGGTTTTTGTTATTCTTGAAGAAAACGAGTTCCTCATTTGGCTGCGTGAATATTTTTTTCTATCAATTCTTCTACAGATCTGATTGGTGTCAACATAAACCAAGTCCTTCATATGACCCCATACATAAAAATCTAACAGCGTTAGGTCGGGACTTCTTGCAGGCCATGGCACTGGTCCACCTCTGCCTATCCACCTGTTAGTGTAATTTGCATTGCCTTACACTAAGGTGATAATGCATCCATCATGTTGAAACATTAAATTATTTCTAATATCCTCAGGTACGCTGGTCAATAGTGCGAGTAGCTCGTTTCTTAAAAAATCTTCATAATGTTGACCATTTAAGTTCTGGGGCAAGAAATGTGGGCCATCAATTTATCATTAATAACGCCCATCCACACGTTTAGTGAAAATCTTCGTTGAGCTGCAGTTTCTTTCAGTTTTAAATCTATAGCGAGGTAGGTAAAATAAAAGACCAGCGTATTAACAAAGAATTTAAAAAATTTTCATCTTATGTATACACAATAGGTATTATGTAATGCTATTTACAAATGGGTCATACAACAACAACAACTATTTCAAAAAGGTTTTTGTAACAGTGGTTATTATTACCTCCAAAGAAATTATTTATCAATAACTCATTCTTTTCTTACAATAGCTGGGAATCAATGTTACGAATAATTAAATTTTTAACAATAACTAAATATAAGCCGCGTATAAACTAAGCGCGGCAAACCATCGAACATAGGCGCGCGCGGCGGCCGCGCACTATGTAGACGGGATCGCCGCGCGCGGCGACGCGAACATTGCCGCGCTCGAACGTGCCGCGGGGCGATCCGCTCACTGTCGGTTTTTGAGACCGCATCAAAGGAGCTTCAGGCGTTCGCTCGCGCGCCGTGTGGACGGTTTGTAGTTTTGGTGATTCGGCTCGCGCGGCGTATACGTAAAAATGGACAACGAAAAGTGCCGTTTACTAATACAATTGTATGGCGCTAATGAATTTTTGTGGAACAGCAAATCCTCCCAATACCACAATAAATCGCTGAGGTATGATGCGTGGGTAGAAATCAGTAAGAAAATGGATATACCTATTCCTGACTTGAAAAAGAAAATGACTACACTTTTGGCGTCCTACAGAAGAGATGTTCGTGATGGATCGCCTGCCGCGCGCGGCAACTACGTTCAACTTAAATATATCTACATATTGGCTCGCGCAGCAAATGAACGTCAACTCTGGTCGAACATTGGCTCGCGCGGCTGCCGCGCTTAATTTATACGCACCTTTACTTACACAACATGTCACTATCAATATCCACAGCTATTGTTGGCATGACATTTGGCATAACGACCAAAAATTGAGTTTGAGTTAAAAATTGAGTGCCTCTATTTGAGGCCGTTGTGGGCCTCCTCCAGTCTTTTTTGACTGGTAGGATCTTCTGCTATTTCATATTTTGATGTTTTTAAGTTTTTATAAAAATCATGGCACTCGCTATCAATAAAAGGTAATAATTCTAATAGATTTCTTTTTTTCAACACTTATTGGTAGTTGCGTTTCGGAAATGACAGTTAAAGTCAAAGGAAGATTTTTAGTTCTTCCGTGCCTTTCGAAAGATAGTTGAATGAATGAAATGATTGTGATGTGATTGAATAGCCATCTAAGAGGTCTGTGATCAGTGGCGATTTGAAATTTGTTACCATAAAGGTATGGGCGGAAGGTTTTTTTCCGTTCTTTTCAATAATTTCCGTATTTCTCACCCATTGCACCAATTCAACCAGTATGTCTTGGTCTATCACATTACCATAGTTGAGTTTCTTTGCTTTAAATTCTGTACATTTACTTTTCATACAAGTTAATGAATTTACATCGCATATGATTTGTGAGATTATCAAAATCATGTCATTTGTTTTGGTCCGGGAGCCAGCAGCAGATTTTATGACCAAGTTCCTCTCAAGCGGTAATTAGTAAAATGCATCAAAGTATAGTATTATGAAGCCTCGTGAACGTCAGCTGGAGCTCGGTTGGGGGGAAGAGCGGTTGTAGCCTCCCGTATCAGCTGACGGTTTTTCCACCAAGATACAGCCAGCTGACATATATATTTATCCACAGTTACATATAAGCTATCATCAGGTAAATTTTTGTTTGAGAGGAAATAACGGAAAATAAATTTTTCTTTAAATTTAACTTTCATGTTCGAGACACCAGCTGACGTATAATACACCATGTTGTAACCAGCTGACTATTTTTTTTCGTTGAGATATTGGGTTAGCTACAATTTGACAAATTTTTAGCTGAGAGGAAATGAATGAATGAATGTATTTTTTTTCCTATGTGCGTGGGAGGCACCCCCCCCAACCGAGCGCCAGCTGACGTTCACGAGGCTTTATAATACTATACTCTCATGCGTCTGACGAATTATCTCTTGAGAGGAAATAGTTAACCAAATTTGCACCTGGCTCCCTAACCATTTTGATAACTTTGTTTTTATAAAGAGCAGCTTTCAAAAATTTTCATCTTATGTATACACAATAGGTATTATGTAATGCTATTTACAAATGGGTCATACAACAACAACTTTTTTCGGGATTTTTTCTTGTCAAACGCCCAGTAATGCAAATTATGATAATTTGTTATGCCGTCCTTGTCAAATTTGGATTTGTCGGTCCATAAAATGTTTTTAAAAAATTCTTGATCTTCCGCGTCGGCATTGAGTATGTACCGACAGAATTCTAATTGCCTTGCTGGATCTCCTTCTTCGACCCGATAAATGTACAACAGACCAAACTTTCCACTGTGATATACCTAACTCCCGTGCAACGATATTTGTTGACGTATTGGGATCATTAATAAAGCGTTGAATGATCTCTTCTTCGTCATTTGCAGTATATCGCCGAGGTCTTCCGGTATCAATTTTTCGTCCTTGTACGGAGCCAGTTTCAGATAATCGTCGATAGGTTGATGAGAACACTGTTAAATATGGAATCCTTCGGTCAGGGAAACGGCGTTGGTATTCTCTCCGAGCTTCGACAGCGTTGCCGTCACAAAATCCGTAACAGTACATTATGTCTGCGTATTCATTATTGGAGTAAGTAGCTATAGTCAGTCTTGATCACGCACACTACAGATGTGAAATAATCCGAGGAAGTAACAAAAAACGATAGAAAATATGGGAATAGCCAGATACCAAACAATACGTGCTAACGCAAAGTAAAGTTGAAACTAACTGACTGAGACAAGTCACATTTTTATGAGTTTCAAACAGAAGTGTACCCAATCAGGGCCTTGTTTGCGCGTGAAAAAACCTCACTCTGGTAGAAAACCGGTCGTCATAAAAAATACAGTGGATATTATACTCTGTTTGTTACAGCGCCAATAATGATAATAATTATTCTTAGGTTTTAAATACCTTTTATTAATTATGGTTACCAGTTGTTGGACGACGACGTTGAGTCTGTTTCATTGTGCAATGTTTTAACACGAAAGCATCTTGTTTGCTTTTATTTTTAAATTGATAAAATCTATCATGGAACGATTTTATGTCTTTCATTGTGACAGACAAGCACTGAAATATGCTTAATAATAATAATAATTTTTATGCTTTATAAATCTCATTGATAACATTTTCGGTGAATATCTGAAACAGAAAAAAAATACTAAAATATGTATAGTATTGACAGACAAACAATTTTTTTTAAATTGAGGATGAAAGTTAATTACATTTCCCACAGCCGGAGGCCCCAAAAAAAAACTCAGATGTATAGCTAAAATGAGTTACAGTTTACACCCATGTCTGCACGATGCAGACCGGAGTTAAAGAATGAATTTATACATTTTAATAATTATAAAGACGTAAACTTGGATGCTAATTCAGGGAAATCGCACCCACATTCTATTCCCGTGCGAACGGCGTATTCAGCAGTTTCGTATGAAGGCAGGGCCGTAACTAGTTACAAACACTTTAATTTAAAATGTTAGTATTATTACAACTAGCTGCGCATATCGATATCTGTTTAATAATAAAAGTAATAAATAGAAATAGTTTAAGATAATTATGAAGATACAAGAATGAAATAGAAATAAAAAAACTCGGTTATGTACCAAAAAAGTATCAAGGTAATGTACTGTATAAAATTTTAGTACTAACCTCTGAACTTTGGTGATTGGTGGATATCATATATATATTTGACGACGCGGTTGGCGCAGTGGTAAAGTAACTGCCTACTAAGCCGACGGTCCCGGGTTCGATCCCCGGTCAGGGCAAATATTTGTGTGATGAACTCAATTATTTGTTCTTGGGTCTGGGTGTTATTATCTATATATGTATTTATTAAATATTATATTTATCGTCGCCTAGTACCCACAACACAAGCCTTAATTGAGCTTACTGTGGGACTAGGTTGATTTGTGTAATAATGTCCTATAATATTTATTATTATTTATTTATTATCGCTGTATTTGCTTCTATACTATTCATATACTAATTAAAAACTAAAATAACATTGTGAATCACTAGACTTGCACCACTTTTTGTTTCTTTGTCCAATTGTAATAATAATTAGGACAAATCCAAATACAGGGTGTCCCGTAAGTAGTGGACCAACGGGTTATGGGGAGTAGAGGGACTTATTATCTAACAAAAATACTAAAATTTATTGTCCTAGACCAGTGGTTCTTAACCTTTTAGTCATGAGGGACCATTTTACCAAATGTTTCTATGGCCGGGGACCACCCAGTTGGTTTACCTAACTAAAATGACCTAAATTAAGGGTTGTTTGATAAAGAAAACAAGCACAATTTTATAATTAGCACTCATTTATTTATTATTTGGCAAAAATATAAAAGTTACAGATTTTAATTTAATGTGATTTTTGTGCCTGCATACTCTTTACTAACTTCGGAATTCTCGGTTCAGTACTACTCAAAGCTAAACGCATATCGGCAGTGGCATCCAACCGATTTCGATGCTTGTTTTTAATAATCAGAAGCGTCGAAAACCCCTGCTCGCATAGATACGTCGATGAAAATAATGTTAGGTAACGTATAGCAATGTCTCGAAGCTTTGGAAAAGAAATTGCTTTTTGGCTCCAATAATCTTCAAGATTTATTCCTGATTCGAATGTATCTTTTAAGTTCGTGTCGTGTTGCATTTCAATCACTTCTTCTTGAATTTCATCAGAAACTTCAGAAACGTTGACAATGAAAGGATTCCGGATCAATTTCTGAATACTTTTGTCCTCGCAGTCAGGTCGCATAAAACAAAAACTTTATGGTCTAGGACCTAGACCATAAAGTTTTTGTTTTATGCTTTATCAAAATTTGATAAAAATATCATCCTCGCTAAATATGAACTTTTACCATTTCTGTTTTTATTTTATTCTTATTTTTTTGTTCAAAGTAGTTAAGAATACATAAGTCTTCCTAATTAAATTGATACTCAAGCATTATTTACAACGACAAGAAAATTATACCAAAAAATAGGTAAAAATTTTACGTTTTAAAGTTTACGGACCGACGTTTGAACAAAGCTGGTGTAAAAAAATGTATGGTAACCCTGTGAAACTTTATTTTAAAAACTTTTACATCTCATACAAATTACAAAAAGGTATAATTATGTGGAATACATTAAAAAATTACGTATCTTAATCAATGTCATAGGATATAAATAAAAATATGGTTTTTGTAAAACCCCTTTCATTAAACTATTTTTGTTATTGTAAATGCTCAAAATGCTTTCCTCTTGCTCTTATGCATAACTAACACCTTTGTATAAAGTTTCTTCGTAAACTTCTGAGAGCCCTTTCATTATTTTTTGTTATTTCAGCTACATTATTTAATTTTTCTCGTAACTCTCTTTCATTGGAATTATTTTTCTCGTAAACTGCTTCTTTGAAGTAGCCCCATAAAAAATAATCTAAAGGATTCAAACCTGGAGATCGTGGAGGCCATGCAGTACCAAGAAATGAGAAAAAGAATAGGTCCTATAGAACATGTAACTGCTCTAGCTATTGCATGCATTTTAGACCCTCGATTAAAAGAAATGCACTTTAGCGATGCAATAGCTTGTAGCAATAGTGTGTCGAAATCAAAGATTTAATGAAATACAAACTATACAATCATATTAACTTAAAAAAAAATGTATGCGTGTACTAGAGTACACACGTAAGAAGTGAAACTTCTTTATGACCTTAAAAATGTCACGAGTATGGCGTAACGCAAAAATGTCACGCGTACGGCGTAACGCAAAAATGTCACGCGTACGGCGTTAAAAATGTTACACAAAATTTTTGTCCAACCCCGATAAAGAAGTTTTACTTCAATAAAATAAATAAAATAAAGTTCTCATTAGTGACCATAATTACAAATAACCATTAGAGTCAACAATTGAAGATTTGCTCTGCTTATTTTCATTGTACATGACCCAAGCATTTACAACTGCCGTATTTAGAAGTAGTTCTATTGCCAATTTTCTATAACATTTTACAGCTTTCCGCAATAGCGAAGAATAGGCACCCTGCCCCCCTAGTCAAGTGGCTTTCTGTTAGCGTAGCGTTCAATAGAATAGACTACGAATGTATGAGATTGACGTAGGCTGTAGATAAACGTATCTATCTATGAGAGTATCTATGAGATTTACGTAGGCTGTAGATAAACGTATCTACAGCTTACGTCAATCTCATACATTCGTAGTCTATTCTATTGAACGCTACGCTAACAGAAAGCCACTTGACTAGGGGGGCTGGTCACTCATATCTTCACCCTATCGATTTATTATAATCCAATACAACTTTTGGTTTACGAATCTATTTGCCATTTTTCACCACCATTGCAATTTTGTCGGAATGCTTTGTCGACAGCATAAGCACAGCTTTACTACGCCCATAAACAAGACCAGCCTAAGAAACTGTTCTATTTCTGTCTTGTTTGTATGTTAGTGAACTTAGCAGATCATTTTTAGCAGATCAAAAAGAAAATGTGAGTTCTTTTCGCGTGCAGTTGAGTTCTACAGTTCCTGATACTTTTTAGAAATAGTTCTGGCGTTTTTACCTTACAACAAACGACATTTGAAAAAACCCGACCTGGACCCGGATTAACGTGATGCTAAGACGTAATGCTACGACGTGATGCTATGACGTGATGCTACGGCGTGATGCTACGCTGTGATGCTACGGCGTGATGCTACGGCGTAATGCTACGGCATGTGTTACGGCGTGATGCTACGCTGTGATGCTACGGCGTGATGCTACGGTGTGATGCTACGATGTGATGCTACGGCGTGATGCTACGGCATGATGCTACGGCGTGATGCTACGGCATGATGCTACGGCATGAAGCTACGGCGTGATGCTACGGCATGAAGCTACGGCGTGATGCTACGGCATGATACTACAGCGTGATGCTACAGCGTGATGCTACGGCATGATGCTACGGCATGCTGCTACGGCATGGTGCTACGGCGTGATGAAATATGACATAAATAAATTTTCTAGTGTTTCATTTTACGCGAGTATTTCTAAAAAGTATCAGGAACTGTAGAACTCAACTGCACGCGATAAGAACTCACATTTTTTTTTGATCTGCTAAAAATGATCTGCTACGGGAAGTTGGCAGATCATTTTTTCAAATGTCGTTTTTTAAGGTAAAAACGCCAGAACTATTTCTAAAAAGTATCAGGAACTGTAGAACTCAACTGCACGCGATAAGAACTCACATTTTTTTTGATCTGCTAAAAATGATCTGCTAAGTTCACTAACATCTTGTTTGTTGGCTTCCATGAATTAGACCTTGATCCAGGCTTTGTTGGCTGTGATGTTTTGATGTGCGAACAAATTTGTCTGATCAGCAAACATTTCAAGAATTTCTTCAGGCCCCAATAGATCATAATACTGATCAGGGCCAGTGTTTTTCATCAAATTAGAATATGCTAAGGCTAAATATTTGCTAAGAATTTGGTCACCCTACTAACGACTACGAACAAAATTTTCATCCAGCCGAAAGGAATGGATGAGAATTTTGGTTGTGGTCGTCATCGTTGTTGATAGTGTGAACTAACGTTATACGTCATATTAGCGTTTCTGCCATTTGTCTAAAGGCCATGGTAAATTTACAATTTGGAATATTTGTCGAATAATTGCTGAAAGTTATTATTATAGGATTTTGTAACTGATTCACAGGACTTGCTTGTAGTCAATGTATGTTGATTTACAACTGATTGTGGACTTGGTACACCAATACAGGAGTTGCTTGCAGTCGATGTTTGTTGATTTACAACTGATTGTGGACTTGGTACCTCAATACAGAAGCTGCTTGTAGGTGAAGGACATGGCAGTAATATAGGTGAGGGAGGATTTTTTGAATTACTATGAATCGAATGGCCCTCCTTTGAATATGATCTACTTTATCCAGGTGCACGGATTACTAGAATATATGGTGATTGTACACGTTGATGAAGGACCCGGTTTTGTTTAATTTTTTGTGTACTAGAAAGAAGGTCCATTTGTAGCTGTATTTTCTCTGATTCTGATATTCGTACAATACCCGTACAAATAGTCACATCCATAATTATATTTCTAGTTTTGTATATAATTCAGTTTCCTTAAAAACACCACTATCTGAAATTCGGCCTTGACATCTGACATCCAGAAATGAATAATTATATTCCGCGTCTACTAAAGCAAACATCACAATACTGACATTTAATAAAATATTATATCCATAATTGCTCGCTGCACGGCATTTTTAGTACTTCTGTTATATTGTTGCATCTTGCTGCATATAAAATTTGAAAAGAAAAGGGTTTCACTGTCAAAATTATTTGGATTATTGTTTCCGGGTTCAGGAGAAGGACTAGAAGCCACACTCTTAAGCACACCAAGAGCTTCCGAAAGCATTCTAATTTTTTATTTTCGTCTGATTTCTGTTTTTTTGGGAGCCTGACCAATTTGGTGATATAAATTCTGAACTGTTATCATTTTCTATGAAGCTGATGTCGCCTATCCACATATTTCCCGAACTTTTAAATTCTTGAAGGACAGTCGGTGACAAACGGTCTTCAAAAAGTTGCTTGAAGGTTTTCATATGATTAGTAGGTTGGCATTGACTGTGAATAGATCTGGCTGTATTACTGTCACTACCCTCTGCAGTATCGCTATTAGTGTCGCTAGTCACGTTCCGAATTTCTGGTAGAAGCTTACTGTAATTTACATTATTTGTCTCGAAAGGATATATTCCACATGACCGAAAGCCGTTTACAATAGTTTGCTCTGTTAAGCAAGAATCGAGGCAAATTTTTACTTGTGGTGCAAAATCTGTTCTTAAGTTATTTTTAATTCGGAAATCGCTAACGACTGTCTTCCAAGTACCTTATACACAGGGGCGTGCACAGAGTTTTTGGACAGGATAGGCAGAAATATTGCAATGATAATAAGTCATAAAAACTCATATTTCATATTGCAGTACTGATATTTGATTGGAGATACATATAGTATTTCCGCAAAATAATGGAAAACATATCACGAACATAGGTCATATTATCTATAAAATAATTGTCAAAGTAGGTATGATATCCTAACTAGTATTCTATATTATGTAATCAATGATTAACTTTACCTTTGTGTATTACAAATTCCGGTATAGATCCATTTATAGATCGGCCTTTTTCCTATCACTCTCTGTTTGATAAAAGTTTATTCATAAAACAAAAATAAGACTTTTTCGTTAAATTAGGTATGCCTTATTATCTTACAAAATACACTGATGATATACATAATCTATTTAGTTACTCTCAAAACACTTCACTTGCAAATTGTCGTAGTAAACATTATTAATTTTCTCAAAAAACAAATTTAACCTCAAAGTAAACGTTTGTTATTTCCGTAGGTTATTTCCAAAACAAAACAAACGAATAATGATACTATGTATTTGCAGATGTTCTTTACCGCTACAAAATTGTATACATTATCACACTTCTTAAATTGGTCGCATATTCAACTTCAGTTTCGACTTTCGATGTAGTTCCGAATTCGGTTCGTACCTAATTCGTATATCTTCGTAAAAAGACACTGCCTACCTTGTGTGTTTGTGTGCGTGGTTTTATTACATCAGTGTGCCGTGTTTATAGGCACGCACACATATAAAATATGCGTAGACACGCAGAGCACACATATAAAAACTTAGACACGGATAGTTTGTGTCTTTGCCGTCCCGTGACGTACTGGGTCCTGTGGCGGCGCTAGTGCAGTGCATGAATAGTGACTTGAGCCGAGCCGGTGTTATAGAAATTAGATAATAATGCTACCAAAATACCGATAGATGGATCTAAAATATATTTGAAATATATTTTTATTTCATAACTACATTGCGCAATTAATAAAATTTAATGACGCTGTGAATTTCATTTATGCATATTAAATATTGATCAGAGTTTGGTAAATGGTAGGGTAGGCAGTGTCTTTATGTCTTTATGGAATGCACGCCACTGCTTATACAGGTCGAAATACTGCAACATCCAAAAACTGGAGTACGTGAGTAAAAATAACTGGGTCGAGAGTACTTTAAAAACAAAAACTATTTAAATAAATTAAAATTTTTACTTAATCTACGACCTTAACTATAAAGAGCTGGTGCGAGAATGACGAATTCACTTGTGAACTGCTTATGTCCGGTTCCTATATTTGAAAAACGATCCGTTTTAGTTACGAATAGTAGTATAATAAACCAAGCGTAAGCGAAAATCGTTCCTATAAAAAACGTCTCGTCAGTCAACTTACCGACAGCTATCTACTGACGGATGGGAGGGTTACTATTAACGAATGGTAAGCATATTATCTGGAGAGGACAGTCTATCGCGTTCCTATAAATATTTTAAACGTCAGTATCCTGTCAAAATTACTATTCGTATAGCATTTTGATTACCCGTCGATTTCGGGCGGTTAATTTTTTACTATTTCATTATTTCCGCTTAAATTCCGAAATGTCTAGTTCAGATAGTGATAGAGAAGTGTTTCATATTATATCAAATTATAGTGATATTGATTCAGAAGACGATAGTGGGCGTGAAAGAGTTTATAGAGAAAGAGTGGATTTTTTTGCGACCCTGGAATCTTACGAATTTCAAGTGTGATTTCGACTCGATAAAGAATCTGTCGCACAATTACTTCTGGAAATTTATCCAGACATACGAATAAAAGGAGCCAGGTTAGTTTAATGGAGGCATTTATATTATGCCAATAACGTCTAACCTTATTACTTAGCTGACTGTTGTCATTTCGGGAATCATGGGATATCTCCGTTACATCAATTACTTTTGACGCTGAGATTCTACGCTTTAGGGACAATGTTGATATCAGGGGCAGACTTTGTGGGTGTGTCAAAAACATCAGCTTGTCGTATTGTGCGTGATATCAGTTTTGCTATTGCTAAACTGTATAAAAAATATATTTACATGCACTCTGACACAGAACAAGACTTTTATAACATAGCTCGATTTCCACGTGTTCTTGGGGCACTTGATGGGACTCACATTAGAATACAATCACCATGTAAGCCACTATCAAATTAAATATGTTAGTAGGGGACTAGTAGAGCTAAACGCGAGTTTTATAATGCTTTAAAGTATATGATTAACTGCAGTAAAAAATCTCAGACAAATATATGATATTCTTCAGGAGATATACTAGCCAGATAGTAGATAGACAGAATTGTTTTTTGTTGTAGAATCCATTTTACTTACTTTAAAACTGATAAATTATTTGTAATTTTGTAAATATTAAGTATGGGAAATAAAACAAATCCCGTCAAGAGGACTAAAATCTGTCTAAAATCTAAAATCGTGATCTCCACCAACCTTCGTTGTGCGCGAGTCACTCAAGTTATATCTAGCTTTAAAACTGTTCCACCACCACTTACTGGCAATGCGTTTTGCCGAAGGCAAGAAGTTTTCCCGACCCGTGGCCTCAGCAAGGTCATAGGCATATTTTCTTATTTGAAATACTGTTAATCCAAATCCCAGTTCCTGCATTTCAATAATATAGTTGTATAGTCTTAACTCTAAGTCACTTGGAAGTGCATAAGGCCTTCCCATTTTTCTTACAGAATCTTCTTTACGTTCCAGGTACCTCTTTAGGGTACTCCATGGGATTCCCGTTTCCTTGGAAGCTTTATAAATTGTCCTCCCTTCATTTTTGACTGAATTTACAGCTTCTTTCAGTTGTTGCTGGTTATATTTTCTATAGGATTTACTGTCTTCCATCGCTGAACAAAAATAAGTTATGAGGTAATTTGGTGATAGGAAAAAATAATGTACAGGCAAATTGGAGATAAAAAAAAGTACTTCAAATCTAAATGAAAATATATTCACCGATTGCCAGAAATACTAGGTTTCGAATATTATATTACACTTTACTATTTTATTTCAACCAAAGCCACAAATCAGATTCAAACTGCGCCTTCCAAAAACGTACCTAAAACTTTCGTAAAAACACTAAGAATTTGGCTTATAACGAAACGCACATCTGTGAGTGAAGAGGGCTCGGTATTTTTAAGACCAACGGATGTCCGTCGACGGCATGTCAAAAAATAAAATTGTGGAACGGTATTTACGACTCGTAGTTAGTTATAGAAAAACGGATAGTAGCTTTCATACCATGACGATCCGTTGAATATAGGAACCGGGCATTATACATCTGAGTTAAGGGACGATTACACCAAATGGGACTATTACACCTAACCAGTGCCGTCTTTAAGGCGGGGCCCGCAGGGCCCTGGCCCGAGGCCCCGAGGTAGGCAGGGGCCCCACAATTCTGAAAATTTTCGATATACAACAACAAATTTTATAACATAATAAGAAAAATATCACGTAATATGATGATATGATGTCACGGATGACGTCACTTTCATATATAGGTATGAATAAATATAAGTATTGTTCTTTGTATAGATTATAATATATGGTTTTCATTCAATTTTATTTAAATTAGAATTGGTGGGGTATTAGTTTTTTAGATTCAAAAAAATTATTTATTGAACTCTCATATGTGGGGTGTTAAGAGACGGGGTTACGATTTAGCCTAGGTATTGCGTTATTGTAAACTGAAAAATGATAAAGTTAAAATTTAAGGATTTTCCATCCCTTACATAGGCCCCAGCCAGTACCTTGGCCCATAGCCTCGTTGATCCTAAAGACGGCACTGCACCTAACGAGTACAGTGGCGAGTCAGTAAATAAGCTCTCGGCCGAGAGAGTTGCCGAACCGAGTGGGTGTTAACACGTATTTACACTAGTGGCGAGTCAGTTCAGTTTTGATCACGACGCGGAAGTCTGCAATGGATCGAAAAAAAAAGAATTTAAACGGGTTTTAAATCGGCTGTTACCAGATATTATTAACGAATTGTGGGATTTATTAGAAGAGGAAGATCAACGAATTTAGACCAGAAAATGGATTTTAAGGCGAAATTCCCTTGGAGCAACAAATAGTCTTTTTAATGAATTGTAGTTAGAAGATCCCAAAGAATTCAAGGCCTTTTTGAGAATTACTGTAGAACGCTTTGAGATATTGCTGGAGAACATAACTCCATATACATACAAAGACAAGATACTATTTTGAGAGAAGCAATACCTGCAAAGGTTAAACTCCAAAGTCGTTGCTGTTCATTTCATTTACTATTGAAATTAGTGATGCATTACGCTTGTCTCTGCTTTTGTAATCGAGTGACGAAAAATTCCACAAACATTCTTGTATTTTGTAAGACTGAATAAATTTTATTGTGGTTTCCAAGCTCCATTTGTTAGCGGCCATTTTAATTGAGATTTTGATCAATAATTGTTTGAAAAAATACAATAACGAAATGAACGAGTGGCGAGTGGCCGAGTGACAAGCGACGAGTGCGTGTTTATACGTGCCGGGCGGGATAGCGAGTCGCTGCGGGGGCAGATGAATGAAGCGGGGTGGTGGCCTAGTAAACAAATCGGGATTTTAGTGACTCTCTCGCCACTCTTCTCGGCCGAATACTCGGCCGAGCACTCGTTAAAGTATAAATTTATAAAGAATAGAAAAAATTCGATCACGAGGCGGGACTCGAACCCGCATCCTTCGCGCC
>CAJQZN010036289.1:22285-34374 GCA_907164685.1 Colias eurytheme | reverse complement strand
TCTCGAGTTATGCGCTTACCAACACATTTTGCGATTCATTTTTATATTATAGATTATCTTTTTTATATGGTACTAGCGGTCCGCCCCGGCTTCGCCCGTGGTACATGTTAACGTTTTCTCTACATAAGAACCATCCTCGTACTTCAAGGAATATAACAAAAAAAGAATTATCGAAATCGGTTCAGCCGTTCTCGAGTTATGCGCTTACCAACACATTTTGCGATTCATTTTTATATATAAGATAATACATATGTACTGTACATTTTATTTCATTCTCATCTAATACAATTTGAATTAAATTTCCATTATATAGATGACAAAACGTTAATTAATCGCTCTGAAGCCCAAATCAACGCGGTATTAAGCAATCTTAAAAGCCGTCTAAAACAAGAAGAACTTCAATATGAAATATAAAATAGTGGCAGGGCAACCTTAAAAACCTTCTAAGCCAAGACATAACTTCAAAAAGGCGAGATCACTTGTCCAATTTAAGGCCCCTTCACCTGGCCAAGACGCTCGCGAGGCTATGGGAAGCGGCACTTATCCAATTGACCATATTATGATTTATGGCTGACCAACATAGGTGCATTCTATTATTTGTTTTCCTTATAGCTATGATATGACATGGTATTTCGTACGGCGAAGCAATTATCAATTATTCGATGTAACAATTATTTTAATTCCCCTCGCTTATTCCGTTAAGTGACTTTTACGTTATAAAAAGCAAGCTGGAAATTCTCATCTAGATGCTTATATAATCTTTATGAAACCTTATTTTTAAGTAAGAATCAATAATGCTCACCGCTGAGCATATTGCGTTTACGTCATTTATACTGATTGTGAGAAAATGTATTAGGTAGTGTAATAAATTAATTCAAACATATTACTAGTTATTACACATATGTACGTTTTCAATTATATTTTTGTACTCTCATAGTTGTGCAAAATTCAGTCATATTTAGCCGGTAGCTTAAGATAGAGATTTTCCGCAGTTTATGTACAATAATCTCGAATTATAAAATTAAAAGCATAACATAACATAACATTGCAGTCCCGTAAATTAGTCTCATACATAATACATTGTATAAAATCCACGCATTGAGAAATATCAAATTCAATGTGACGACACATTGATATAGTTTGTAGTTAACTTATCTGTACTACATAATTGTTAGTTTGGTTCCAGTTTTTTGGTGCGATAATTACAACATTGCAATTTTAAAAGAGTTCCCCTCTTAAAAAAAATATATTTACATTACGCTTTGCTATTTATTAAAACTTCTTATCATTTATTGGTTAGGTTGAGGATATAAGAGGAAATAATGCAAAATAAATATTTTAAGCGCGAAGTATTACGTTACGTATTATGTTTCTATTAATATTTCTCATAATATTTACTATGCTTTCATCCATGGAGAGACCAGAATTATTATTATTGTATAATTTGAGTTATTCTAAACATTATGCATTAGCTGGAATTCTGTCCATTTTGTCATGAAAACATACAATTGTAGCCTCGAAAACGCATTTCATCTATGAGTATGAGTTTTCGTTTATCCAGTAACCACGTTTCACATCTGATTCTCTTACTGATTTTATATTACTTATGTATCAGCAAAATGGCAAAGCTTCTGTAAGAGCTAGACTCTCGACTTCCGAGTTGTGACGATACCCAGCAGCCGATAACAGCCAGAGCAAGTACTTTTGGGAAGCAATTTCAGTGTTTTCCAGAATTATTTTAATCGCATAACAGTCGATCATTAAAGCATTCTTAGGACGCATAAATATTTCAAAAGTTATGACGAATTGATAAAATATAGAGACAATTTACAAAGGCGTCTTTACTATGAATGGATTAAGCCTTCCATGAATGCCAACTGATTATATTGCTAAAACATAATAGCCACCTAAATATAATTGTTTTAAATAATCCTTGAATTTAATATGCACTATGAGTCATATATTACAATAAATAGCATTTGTTAGATCAGTGATAACTCCAACAAAGGCATTCAGGGCTTTTAATTGTTCAGGAACTTGCATGTTATCAGCTTATCTGTTCAGGTAAAATGGCTGGCGCATGAAGTCATTGTTATTTGTGCTTTATTTAATTATATTAGGTGGCCTATGCGTTGTAGCACTCCTATTTGCATATTTTACAAGCCACTCACTTTTTGCGTCAATGCAACGAAGGGAAAATAAGCATATACCTAGTTATTACTTAATACTTACTTCATTTAAAAACTAGTTCTGCCCAACAATTTCACGGACAAAAAGTCAATCCCCAATTTCATATTTTTTTCAAAGTAGACCATATTTGATCCCGGGTTTTCAACTACATATTTTCATTTCAATTTTCGTACAAATCGGTGATCTGACTTAGCCGTAAAAGCGGCATCCTACTTTCGCATGTTGTAATATTGTATTAGAATTCAGAATTAATTTAACTCTTTCCACACACGGACCTATAGAATTATTTAGCTCTCGCACTGAGCTTTCCATACCTGTTTTACAAGGATCAGTGACTTCTTGCAAATGTTACAAGGACATACTATGACAACGTTCTATGAATAAAACGTTTATGACTAGTCAACGAAAAATACCATAAGTACGTTATTATGAACGTATGATGAGTAAAAAAATTATATAATTTTACAACCTATGAAATATATTATGGCCTTCGCGAATTCTAGGATACGGCTGACAACGAACGCGTGGAGGTATCAAGCTGAAATTTATACTGAATATTAAAGTCTACTGTCCCTTGAAGCTCCTGGAAGCTGTGAAAGATGCTGCCGTTTATGCCGCTTTCACAAATTTCGTTATACGCAAGGGATCAAAACCTACAGGGTACTTCCCGAGTCTTGAAATTTGGTACAAAGCAACGTCTTATAGCACAGATAAAGGAAAAATTGCTAAAAGCATAAATTTAAAGTTACAATATAATAAAAAATAGGTTTGTTCGAAGCCCTCGGTGAGCGAGTCATACGTGCACTTGGCCGGTTTTATTATCTACGAAAGAACGGGCCAAGAGTGAGCTGCCTATTTACCTATAGTTATAATAGTAATTATGAATTATCCTTGCCTAAGTTCCACCCCTCTTAATTAATTTGTTTATTATTTAATACTTATTTATGACATCTTCTGCTTTAAAAATACCAAAGCGAACCGCTGAAAAGTTTAAAGAGAAATATTTATTTAAAAGAGAGAAGTTTTGTTTATACCAAGCGCCATAAATCATAATTAAAGCAAAATTTACAATACCACATTGTATAATTTTTGCAAATCTCTATCTTATTAACAAGTAACAACTGGCTATTTTATGGAACCACAAAGTATTATATGGATCTTTCTTTACTTAGAAGCTGTTTTTAAATTGAAATTGAGGATGAAATAAATAAGATAGAGCTACTATAAGTTATATGCCTCTACTTCCTACTTTATTTTATTATTTCATAGGTATTTCATTTAGTCTTAAGAGCATGGAAATATTATGATAGAGCAAATATTTGTGCATTAGAATTTTGACACAATTGAATTGCTTACTTAAAAATTAAAATTAAATACACTTGCTATCAAATAAAACGGAGTAAATTTTAACATTAAATATGATCTAATGTCAATGAAAACCAAAAAAAAAATTAAGTAGGTATAATTCTATAAATGAAATGTATAAATTTACATACTAAAAGTTCCGTTAAATATTTTTATAAGTGTGGCACACCTTTATTTAAAAATTGAATAAAATCATACACTCTCTAATAGAATCAGTTCCTAGCACGTATCTTAAATTGGTACCCGTATAACAACATCATTGTTTCATTCTATGAACTATATGCTGTATAGCGAGCTACTCTACAAAATGGAGGTATCCTTTTTAGAGTAATTATTCTTGTACACTTCAACAAACTAAATCTTACCTAGGCTGTAAAACCTGAATATTATGAACATTATAAAGTAGAGTTTTACTAGTAACCCTGTATGTTGGTAGAGACATACTACATGTAAAGCTCTATGTCACCAAGTCTTGAGTATTTTAAATAAATAACAAGTAAATAGACATAATACGTTTTTGGTGCTATTTGTTAATACAAGTAGCAATTATTTAATAAGCCGAAAATCTCATCTGATACCAAAAAATCCTTCACCATCAAACTAAATACTCTCTATATTATATTTAATTTTTTACTTTACCTGGGTACATCTTGACAGAGTTATTTTATATAATATGAACATTATGCATAATATTCTACTAAGTATGTATAGTAAATAATTGTTAAAATATAAAAACTCAGCTAACCTGAAATCTAGTAGCAGATGGTTGATCTCTAAATCTTGAGGGTTTCTCAATGTCACGGAAGCTACTTTTCGTCACAGCCGATTTTCGCATAATCTCCCCATGATTCGGTTTATCCAGTAATTTATCACCCTCTTCTTTAGCCCTGAAATGTAGCCCGGACTCCACGTCAACGTCCGGCTTAGGCAAATCAGTGGGATACTGGATATTCCCATTTGTTGCAGCCATCGATTTCGCCGAGCTTATCTTCCTAAAACGTCCAATAATAATATCTTCTTCATCGTTTGCTTGACCACTTTGGTTCGCCGGCGTTTGCTTATTTGGATCCATTTCCACTCTCACGGGGCTCAATTCTATATCTTTCTGTTGCGATCCCATTTTAAGCTTTGATCCCAAATTGATACACTCAAACTGAAATCACGTTTAATACAGAAAATTCATTTGTAGTTTATTTTACGAGCTTTAGTACCAACTTCCGATTTTGCAATCACGGTTTTCTATTACACGATCGTCGAAGTTCATATGTTATTTTACAAATACATAGAATTCAACATATTAAAATATTTATTACAAAAAAAGTTATGAAAAAGTGCAATATTCATAACTAAAAAAAAATAAATTGGATAAAATCCCTTTCCAAAGCATGACAAAATTTAAAGAACGCGGAACAAACACGCGCAAATAAAGCGATACAGTGATACAGTCATCTGCCAATAGCGACGACGAGCCACAGACTAGCCATAAATTGAGCAACGAAGTCTCTGAAAGCTGAAAGTTTTACCTATGGCAGTGTTGCCAAGCATTTTCCTTTTTTCACCTCAAAGTTTTTCACATCTGAAGTTTGATACCAAGTTGAAATCCTTCAACCTGTGCCTTCAACTTTTTAAAATCTTTTATGTATGAAAAAATACCGAGGCTCGTTGATTCCCTTTAACGTTGATCTTACGTGATCATCAGAAAAATAAGAAGTAACTAAACATTTCATTAGAAAGCAAAGGTGAACATGAATTAATATTTAGTAACTATTTTCTAAATCATAATTAATGACTGACTGACTTCAAAATATTCCAAAATTGTTACGCTTTATAACTGTATTTTTAAAACCATTTTTAAATTAATGTCATCCAATCGATTTCACCGATTTCACCGAAGCTTTCGTATCAGGACTACAAAATAAAGTTATAAAAAATTGTCAGCACAGATGTCAATGTCGATTGTCAAAGTCATAATTGTATTCGTCTTCCGGCCGGGCCGGGCACTTCCAAAAACGAAAATAAACCATAAAGTTACACACCTAGTCACCTACTTGCTGGCTCGGGTGGAGCAATATAAAAAATTAACATCCTTTTTAAATCTATTCAAATTTCTACAATAGGGTCTGGGTGACCTTGCGTACCTTTGCAAAAATATGCTAATCGTTTACATAATTATTTAATTTGTATAGTGATTATTGTCTAATCAGTATTCGTATAATAATTTTGTATGCGCCATGGGTTTTGATGAAGGCAGCATAATTTTGAACAGTGAGAATGGAGCCTATTATCCCGGCCAGACGATCCATGCAAGACTGGTTTTTAAACAGGATAAAGTGAAGAAATTTCGCGGTAAGTTGTAAATTGTTTATCTACTTTGAGTGTTTAATATGATGTCCACTTAGCAACAGGAAGCTCAAAAGATTTCAAAAAGCATACAAATATTTTACATACACTAATATCTATGTCTAATCATATAAATTGTAAATTACCCCATTACACTTTCATTTTGATTGGTATGTATTTTAATAGCCACTTATTTTACCTTTGTCTTAAGTTATTTTATCTCTGAAGTCCATTGTAAACTTACTTGTAAGAGGCCTTACAGATGGCCTGTTTAGTATGGGTTAATAAGAATATAGAATATATTGTTCTGTTAACCCATTGAGCCCCGAACGGCCCGATCGGTGCACGACACAATAGATTTTCTATTGTGTCTGTGATTCCGGGGCCTGAGTTATAAAAACCCGAAAGGGGATTGTTAAGCATGATTCTCGCTACAACTTTCTGGTGTAATAAGCCTTTGTTCCATTATTAGTAGTAATTTCTTTATAAATAAAATGGTTAAAATCCTACTTCCTATTAATCCGTCAGTCCTCGGATCACAGACACAATAGAAAATCTATTGTGTCTCGGCCCGATCGGGCCGCTCGGTGGTCAATGGGTTAATATTATAAATTCAAAAGTTTGTGAGGATGTGTGTGTGCGATTACAATGAAATTTAGCACACATATAGAGGGTAACTTGGATTAACACATAGGATAGGTTATATCCCGGAAATCCCATGGGAACGGGAACTATGCGAGTTTTTCTTTGAAAACGCGGGTGAATTCGCGGGCGGAAATCTAGTGTTCAATATTTATCAACCTTATAACTTTATAATCAAATCATTAAATATCCATTCGGTCATTATTGAGTAATAATTTATGTTTACATCTAACCTTACAAGACTCTTTTGAAGATGTAGATGATGATAAGATATTGTGAATATGTATATTAAAATTGTAATTTCTTGTGTCAGTAGTATTAGTAAATATTTAATATTTAGAGTGAAAAACAATTAAATGTAAGATTTAAGACAGCACTAGCCAGGCTTGGCTAGGCACACGGAAAACATATAGGAAAATATATTTTCCTTAAAACCAGTTTATTGATTGATTGCCACTTGCAAAACAAGTCTTGTAATATACCTGTTATAAGTGATGTTATGAAATTGTGTAATAACACTCAATTTTGGAGCTGTAACCTAGTACTAATAATAGAGTTATATTGCACAACTCTGAGACAAATTATACACTCTAATATCTTCAATATTAATATTTTATTTTTGCTTCAGTACCAAAATTTATTATAAACTAGCTGTGCCCTGCGGTTTTACCCGCATTGCTCGGTTCCTTTTGGTCTTAGCGTGATGATATACCTAGTCTGGTCGTAAGTTCTGTCACATATGTATTATTGAATAAACAAAAAGTTACTTTTATATATTTATTGTTTTATATGTGGCAATAAAGCTTACATATTACTTAATAATTTCGTATAAAAATTATTCAAAATGGCATCCATGTTTTGCGATACAAGCTTTCAACCTCCGCGGCCAGTGGTCTATCGCAGCACGAACCATGTCGATGTTTATTTCAGCAGCTACTTTAATAATGGATGCTTTGGGTGACTCCAAATTTGGGTAGGATTTAGCGCAGGTTCTCTCCTCTAAATATTACCAGATTTTATAATCCAGAGGATTCAGGTCCGGGCTAGAAGATGACCAATCTTCATGACGAATGATGTCAATCTGATGGGCGGCCAGCCAATTTTGGATACCCTTGGCTTTGTGGGCAGGTGCTGAGTCCTGCTGGAATACCCAGTGCTGATTTTTTAACATGGTCAGGTCAGGAGGTTTTACGAGGTTTGTTAGGACCGTATTTTAGTAAACATTGGAACTTATTTTCACACCCTTTTCACAGAAAAACACCTCTGTTAGGCTAAAATAAGACACTCCCAGGAAAACCATTACTGATAAGGGGTGATGGCCGCGTTGGACTCGAAATACACGTTGACACGCTTCTTCACTACTGTGGGTATTCACTTTGATATTCTTTTTGTTGCAGCACTCCTCCATTGTAAAAATTTTTTCATCTGAAAATAGGATTTCACGATACATTTTTCTCGCGTATCGTTTAAGTAAAGCGCGACATTTATCCAGTCTTAATTTCTTCAGGCGTGTGTTAAGAAGTTACGATGTTTTTCTACAATAAGCCCATAGTCCTAGGTCCTCGTTCAACACCCTTTTAACTGTGGTACTGCTAAGGCCCATCTACAGTGCTAACTGTTTGCGATTTCGGACCGGACTTTTCCTTATTCGCACCTTTACTGCATTTATCACTGATGTCGTCCAAATCGTACGACAAAGACCATTTCTATTCCTATCTTCTACTCTTGAATCTTACTTAAATCGATTTATAGTGCAATAAAAAAATCTCTGGGTTATTTGTAAATTTTAAATCAAACTGAAAATTTCTCTTGGCGCGTAACCGCTACGATGCAGAGCGAGAACAGCGACTCTGTCTTCTTTATGCGTCCACTACAATGTAACAAATTCGTTATTCTTATAAAGTGTGTCGTTTTTTTAACGCGTAAAATAATCAAAAATCGAACGTGAAAAAGAAATTTGCGGTAAACATTAACAATTTGAAAATCTAACATAATGACAGAACTTATGACCAGACTAGTTATAGCCTATAGCCTTCCTCGATAAATAGGCTATCTAACACCGAAAGAATTTTTCAAATCGGACCAGTAGTTCCTGAGATTAGCGCGTTCAAACAAACTCTTCAGCTTTATAATATTAGTATAGATGTGAAAGTTTGTGAGGATGTGTATGTGTGTGTTTGTTACTCTTTCACGCAAATACTACTGAACCGATTACAATGAAATTAAGCACACATATAGAGGGTAACTTGGATTAACACATAGGTTTTATCCCGGAAATACCACGGGAATGGGAACTATGCGGGTTTCTCGTTGAAAACGCGGGCGAAGCCGCGGGCGGAAAGCTAGTATTTATAATATGAAATAAGTAAATGAATACAATAAAGTTTAAAACATTAATTTTTAATTTATATAAGATCACCAATACTATTGAATTATCCAATTGGTGTTAGTATTCCATATTTATTTTTAATAAAGAAGTTTCACTTCAATAATTGAACTATACCATAAAATCCAATCACAAGCTTTTATTGCCAATTGGCCTTGAATTTTTGAAGTTTTGACTTTGTTGGGTTAACCCATTGACCACCGAGCGGCCCGATCGGGCCGAGACACAATAGATTTTCTATTGTGTCTGTGATCCGAGGACTGATGGATTGTTGTGTCTGCTATTAAAGTTTATTATCTTTTTGTAGACCAAAATTTTGTAAAACTAGGGAATTTCGATATTTTTTAGTTTTATAAGTTTCTATTAACTCATTTAACTTTCGCAAATATATCTAGATCAAAATTTGCCAAATTGATCCAGCTGAGTATAATTTGCATCAAAAAAATAATTCATTAACTCATATTATTAGAGAAATGGCCCTTTATGATATTTTTTAAACTATTTATTTCTAGAGGGTTAAATTTATACAGATTCATAGCAAAACTTTACATAAATAACTATTTCATACATTTTCAGGTATCTACGCGAAAATAAAGGGATACTGCGAAGTTCGTTGGACGACTAGACACACTCGTAGGACCGCAAACAACAGAAATGAGACGTATGAGCGAGTACATGAGTCCCATGAGGAATATATTAATCGGAAGGTGTATCTCGTGGGAGGGGAAAACGGTGAGTCTTTTTTAAATAAATTAATAAGTGTGATTTATGAAATTGTGTGGAGAATTTTAAAGAAAAAAAGAGCGTGTAGCCGTGTCAGTAGTGAAATTTCTTTGATAAGTTTCAATGATACCAAAATCGGCGCCTTACTCCATGAGGCGACCTTAAAATTTTACTCTCAACGCGCTTAAAGAAGTTTCTAATAATTTTTAATTTTTAGGTAGTTAATAAGATGGGATTCAAAAAACTTATAATAACTACCATGGACCTAAAAAAACTCTTTTTTAGGTCCGTGTATAAGACTACCCAAGATACACATCTTTTGATGACACACAATATCCGTCTTTGCTATGAATTTGCGAGATGAAATAAAACTAAATGATTTGAATTCCATATTCTTTATCCAATCACCTACTTAGAGAGAAAAATCACAGTCTCAAGCAAGTATCTTGATAATTCCATACAAAAGTAAAACCAAAACTTATTCTCGTATGAACATGGTAACAATGAGCTAAGTTTTCAAGGTCGACTACCATAATATACGCAACATTAGTTCGCCTTTAGTTACCGACAACATGTTCAATGTACAGTGATATGTACATATAATTTAAGAATTAGTTGAAACACATGTGAAAAAGCGTGACTCATAAGTTCCATCACCATGGGACTTCTTTATATTTCGCTAAAAGTACTATCGTCATATGATGGATGGGTTCATTTTTAACAGGTTGGGACCACTAAGCGGCAATCCTACTAATATTATAAATGCGAAAGTTTGTGAGGATGGATGGATTTTTGTTAGTTTCTCTTTCACGTAAATACTTCTGAACCGATTACAATGAAATTTGGTATGTTGGTAGCTGAAGACCCAGAATAAGATACAGGCTACTTTTTATTCCGGAAATAACTCAGGAACGGGAACTATGCAGTTTTGTCTTTGAAAATGCGGCGAAGCCGCGGACGGAAATCTAGTTTCTAATAAAAAAAAATCCTACAAACTGGTTCAGCTTTTGAAAAATATAAGGTAACATACACAAAATAAACAAAAAGCAGAATGAAGAACCTCCTCTAATCGAGTCTATTAAAAAAAAAACGTTGTCGGAACCTAAGGTCAAGCATACCATAAATTGCGGAACAAAGTAGCATGGTATCAAACAATCGAATCTATCATTTCAAACAGCGAAGTATATAAAATTTTTATATAGGAATGTTCCTAGAGTTTTTATTTAGCCACGATTGATATTGACCTTGCTACTAAATGCAAGAATATTTTTAATTTTTGCAATCGTTGATGTCATATTGTTATGTTTTCATACAAGCTTGTTCTATTTACGAGGTGGAAACTGCATCGAAAATACATATAATGTATTTGCTATGGATTAGATGAACAAGAATAAATGTGGTAAATTACTGTTGCTTAAAGAGCATATATTCGCTGGATTAGTGACGTCTTTTAAAACTCTTCTAAGTAGGAGAGACAAGATGAGCAGGCTATAAAGCAAACTTGTACAGATCCATAGTTCCCGAGATTACTCCCATCAAACAACTTTTCTAATACATATTATAGATTTAATATTATATTTCTAGGTGATCATGAGTTACCACCAGGGGACCATGACTTACCCTTCAACTTCACTCTACCACCAAACTGCCCGTCGTCTTTCGAAGGCAGTGCCGGCCATGTTCGCTATGAAATAAAGGTGGTGGTCGACAGAGCATTCAAATTGGATCAAGAAAAAAAAGTCACTCTTAAAGTCATCGCGCCAGTCGACTTGAATGCTAACCCTTATTGTAAGGTAAGAGAGTTGGTTTTTGATTGTCTCGTTTTGTTACGGCGCTAAATTTGGGTTAATCTACAGATGTAGAGATTGTCTAATCTAAAAATGAACGCCCCTCCACTAAAATTAATTGTTTCAATGTGTGAGGACAAATAATTATTGAACCACTTTATATGTGTGCGCGCGGCGATTCTACTGCAAACTTTGACTCTCTCGCGCACTGATTTGTCAACTAATCGGGCGATCAGTTCAGGTGCCTAGCATTGTATGGCGGGGAGAGCGCGCTATGTACGGAATGAATTCAAGTAATGGAAATCGTTAGAATGTACATGACTCAGGACTAATTATAGATTTTATTATGTATTAAAAATACGAAAAGAAAAGTAGAATTTATATAATTTTGTCAATACGTTTGGATATAAATTTCAGTATCGATTAGCTTTATCCATATAACGGTTTTTATTACTATACGTGATTTAATGCAGAGTTTAAAAACTCTAAACTGCCTGTCCCGGCGAACGTTGTTCTGCCTTATTCATATCACTTAGGTCTTAGAGAGATGAAAAAAAGATGATGGCCACTTGCAAGATCTTGACATGACCATTATTATGTAGATTTCTATCTCTGAACAACGATCATATGGAACTGCCATATGCATGTACTTTTCC
>CAJQZN010036289.1:0-17285 GCA_907164685.1 Colias eurytheme | reverse complement strand
TCGGAATGCCGGACAGTAAAATTCCTTGTAGTGCACAAGCGCCCTCATAAATTGAACTAGTCGCTTTGATGTAAAAAAGAGCGTGTGTGCCGAGCACACGTGTCAGAAGTGAAACTTCTTTTTCAAAGATACCAAACTCGTTGCCTTACTCCATGGCGTGACGGTACTGCCATGACGCGACCTTGAAAATTACTCTCAGCGCGCCTAAAGAAGTTTCACTTCAAAAAAATACTAAAATGGTACATACTTTATTATTGTTAAAACATAAAATATTTTTTCACATTGTTACAGGGTGTCCCACTATCGGTATACCAAGCGCGAAGGGACTTGTAGTTCAGTTATACACTGATCACGTAAAAAATACTTAAACAACAAAATTACGCCAAAATTTTTTTGCTAAATTTTTCCTTTAACTTCATGTTTTCTTCTCTAGCTCCGCGCAGCCGGCATATAACGCTTCGCTAATGTGAGCATTTGTCTATGAAAACAATAAAACGATAGCTCACGTGCGGGTGCCTAAGTTCTGGAGGTAGCTTGTTAGGGGTGTACACAAATAGTTTTAAGAATAATTCATCTATTTGAAAAAAAATGCATCTGGAATTTTATAAGTATTTTACGTACTCAGCGTATGCAAACCTATAACCTCCATTGAGCTTAGAATACCGACGATGCGATGGTACACTGTAGAATGAGTAAGCTTCGAATACATAAACTAGCATTTAAGAATCCTTTCACAAGTTTATCTCGATTATCGTATATATAAAAATGAATCGCAAAATGTGTTGGTAAGCGCATAACTCGAGAACGGCTGAACCGATTTCGATAATTCTTTTTTTATTATATTCCTTGAAGTACGAGGATGGTTCTTATGTAGAGAAAACGTAAACATGTACCACGGGCGAAGCCGGGGTGGACCGCTAGTAAATTTATAAATATGCAGGTATATATGACTTTATATGAATTTTTCAAATACATAATGTTATTACAGGGTGATGATAATGATTATTACATAAAAAATGACCCGTAACTGCCATAATACTTATGCAATTCTTATTTTTTATATACATAAGTCTGTTTGTTAATTGTAAGTTTATATTATTGTTAGTTTTGATAAGAATATTTACTCGTTTAGTTTTAAGATGGAGCACAAATGCTTTTAGAATAAGATTTATAAGGCAAGTAGTTTGATATAATTTGAGCAGCTTTTGTACTATTTTTTATGATAAAATTTATAAAATGTAGGTATTATTATAAAAAAAGATTTTATATTAAATTTTAATCTTCTACATTGGTGAACACATGTTTACATTCACAAGGTGCCGAGTCCTATACGCTGTGCCTAATAAAGTACAGTTCGATTAAAACTTAATGGAGGTTCGGAAGTTAGCTGCGAATGCACAAGCGCGCAGGTATCCGTTCCGGTTATATCTAAAATTGTTTTCTGCGCATCAGATCGTTCGATGTTCCGAGCCGCCATTAAGTTTGAATCGTACTGTTATACAGAATCACCACTTTGCCTTAAAAAAATCGATCAGTAGTTCATACTTTGTATTTTACACTATATTAAACTATACAAATAGACTGAACCATATTTTCTATAGTTACTATAAAAAGCGATTTTTGTATGCATTTAAATAAAAAGCTATGTTACACTGATGAAATGTTTCATGTGCTTATTATAAGATTTATTGTGTCTTTATAAGAATATATTATGTAATCAAACCAATTTAATAAATGTTTTAATATTGATACTAGAGTTTTATTTATTACCTGCCAATAATTTACATTTAACTGGACATCTGGCAAAATGAATCCATTGGAATCGAGAAGACTAGAACCATTGTTTTTATTTAATTTTAATGTATCAAAGAAAAATGTTGTGGTTTTATGAAACCACGGTAAAAGTGAAACTTATCGTACGGTTCCGAACACTGCTTTATACCTACTCGGCAGCCGACCGTCACGCGACATGCGCTACAGTCTACACCATAGAGTAATATATGTCTACACTCTACACAGACCAAAAAGTTTGAGACGATGTAATAAAAGTTTCACTTTAAAAATTCATAATGTACGAAACAATATCAATCTATATTACCTACATTACTTGTAACTCAATAACAGCTGTACGGATAAAAATTAAAGATTTTAAACGCAATTTATTCATTATATATGTATATAATATTCGCGTGAAATCAAATACTAGAAAAAGATAAGAGATGACTCCAAAAATAACAGTTGGCGGGGTATTCAACTATAATAACTATTCAAAGACAAACCAAAAATTGGGGTAAAATAAAACAACGATGTAAGAATAAAAATATATATTATCATTAACATCTTAAACAATATATTTCGAACACTAAAATATTCAGTAACATATTGTAAAAATTATATAAAATAAACAGTCACAAATGCTGATTTTAATTTAAGTATTATTTTGTGATTTTGCTTAGAGCTTCAATAAAACATAAATACACAGCACCAATTTAGCATGTATGTAGTCACATTATTATAGTAATTAGGTACTTTCAATACCTTTAAAAAAATTGTGAGGTAGAGATAAACTACGATAACATGGCGCGCCCCTCCAAAATTCAAAACGTTTGAAAGTATTTGTGAAAGTATTTACAATGCACCACCAAGATTCACAACGCATGTGTGCGTAATGAGACGGCCGTCAAACAAAAACAAATCCACGGATTTGTTGCTCGACTAGTCACGCTCTAATCGCTCATTATTATTAGTAATGGCGCTGCACTGTCGTATTCTATGAAAACGACACGTGCGTTGTCTTGGGCGCTCGGCAACTTATGATTAGTTGACCAACAAATCTGGACGTAAAGTACTAAAGACGAATACGTACAACTACATACAAACTCCTTCGTAAGGATGTCACTACACACATTGAAACAGTAATTTGGAGGGGCGCGCCATGTTATCGTAGTTTATCTCTAAGTATATTCGGGTATATTTCTGTAACATGGTAGAAATATGCATAATATCATCTTATAATATATATAAATCTCGTATCACAATGTTTGTTCTCAATGGACTCCTAAACCATATATCTGATTATAATAAAATTCGAACACCATGTGCAGTTCGATCCAACTTGAGAGATAGGATAGGTTTTATCCCGGAAATCCCACGGGAAAGGGAACTATGCGGGGTTTTCTCTTAAAACGCGGGTGAAGCCGCGGGCGGAAAGCTAGTTTTATATAAAATAGTTTAAGAATCAATTTGCATGATCGAAAATATTTCAACCAAAGATATTGTTGGTGTTTAAAAAATGAAGTTTGAGATTATTAACCCTTAATTTGGTATAGTCCGGTGTGACGGACACTTGTTTAAAATAAATCCTGCCAAGTTTTTATTTGATGTTCATCGATTTCTAATCGATTTAATGTTTATTTATACCATAAACAAATAGTAAAAAATTAAGTAATGATTGTGACAACATTGCATATGTCAGTTGGGACGTAAAATGTCTGCGAAAATGCAGCCACCTGTTTTGCTCAAGGTATTTATACCTATTTTTCTTATTTTTTGTGGAAAAATGAATTGTATTATATATTTATTTATTAGATAATAAACATTTCAATCATTATTTACAAAAACATACACACTTTATTACATTTTTATGGTGTTTATTTGTAACCAAAATGTTTTGTCCGTCACAGCGGACGTTGCTAATTGTATAGAAAAGTACCACTTTATTACTATGTCCACTGCGGCGGACACCGCCAAAATGTGGGTGCTTCTGCTTGTTTGGTTATGGTTCTGAGTTTGGATTTTTTTTCTTTGCCAACAGCCTAACCGCGCAAGTAAATTTGTTGCTTTAGTGCCGAATGAACATGCACCTTCCGATGCTAGCGAAATATCAGATTCGGAAACTGAATTGCATGATGCAAGTACTAATTCTTCCACCCCTTGTTTTCTCCTGCACCATATTCCCTTGCTAACGTAACGATAGATACATCCGACGATGAAGAATTACACTCCGAAGATTCTGATAGACCTGCTGATGACCAGAGTCTTTCGTGCGTAAATTGGCGAGTCTTTTTTTGAAAATGTTCTATCTCTATCTGCTATTCCTAGATTGCCTGCAACGCCTATAACAACAATAGCTTCTTGATTAGCACCCCGAAAAATAAGTACTAAGAAACCACCCACAGTTAAAGCCAAAAGACCAAAAAAAAAACAACTTTCAGCTGACTTACAATTAAGTATGGGAAAGTAACTCAATTCCGTCACCAAGCGACAATAGAAGAAGGTGAGGAGGATGATTACATAGACATGCCAGAAGATGATTCACCTTTGAGTTTCTTTCACCTTTTTTTCTCAAGATATTTTTAGTAGTTGCGTAGAGCAGACAAACTTATATTCAGTTCAAAAAACCGGCAAGTCAATTCAACTAACAGAAGAAGAATTTAGACTTATTTTTTAATTTTGATACAAAATAAACATGAATTGTTTTTTTTTTAATTTCCATATAAAATAAACTGTACTTCGGTATCAAATAGTTCTAAAATGTTCATTTCTGTATTTTTCTTTAGTAAAAAAAATAAAATTAACTGTGGTTTTTATTTTCCGTAATTTGGCAGTGTCCGCTGTGACGGACACCAGTTTTCCCAGCAGTGGGCAATGGTACATTTTTTTTTTCATTTTTCGAGAACTTTATGACATACTCCTGAAACCACAAAATTGTCAAATTCATATATTTTGAATATTTTTATCCGTGCCAAATTAAGGGTTAACCAGAGTAATTACATAAATTCATATGAGATTATCTAACGATTTAACAAATATGTATGCCTCTTTTAAAATATAAAAAATATGTTCATTTCAGTTTTTAAAACAGACTTAATGAGTAATGACTAACTAAAACTGTGAAATAATAGTATAATTATGGCACTTAAAAAATATAGTTATGTTATAGCAGTTATATGTAGGTAGGCATATTTAGCCACTTCGTGACCATGTAAACCTGTATAGGTACTTAAAATAATTAAACACCTGTACATTATAAAAAAAAATATTAATACACATAAGGTAATTAATCTATTTTTTAAAGATTCCAAAAATTGCAAAAATTAAAAATATAAAACATCCACTTCTATTTCTTAATTGACAACATTTCATTTTTTATAAGGCCATGAAAGAAAAAAACCGTTTCTTTATTTTGCTCTTGCGATTACAGAAAAAAAATTATTTCATTTTTTAATCGCATATTTTAAGAGAAATTAAATAAAAACGATAAATGTGATGATGACGTCATACATACGGAGGAATAAAAATGCGTCTTAGCCTAATTTAAAAAAAGCTAAAAAAAAAAACTATCACTGACATTTACAGGGTATGGCATGTGTCAAATTTCATATTAATGTCATTTTTGTGAATTATTCATGTAAACAAACTTTTAAATCGTGTTATTGTGTTTTGGTTTTCTAATTTAATCTCATGAGCGTGATGTTTGTTTGATTGGAGTTGGACCAATTCATTTATATTATACAAATAGTGCCTATAGTGTTCATAATTTTCTTGAAATAAAAGACTTTGTTTACTTACATACTAAAAGTTGTATTTATTTAACACTTTCCAACGTTTTTGGGATAGTATATTTGTTTCCCAGAAATTTTCAGCACCCCTTAACAAATCCTGCATAAAGTCATCATCATCAGTACTTGTGAATAAGTTTCTTTTGTTTAAAATTTGGATCAGCAAATAATAAATAACAATATTTACAAAGCTTGACGAATCAAAGTGACAAATGTGCCAAAATGTTAACTGCCAAGATTTTTTTTTAATTTAAACTAGGTATATGTGGCAAAGGAAAAAATGTATTCCTCCGTATGTATGACGTCATTTGGCGCTTACGACATTTTAGAATGAGATGATTTTAAAACTCAAAAAGATGAATGAAAACTTCCATATTTAGAAAAAGCAAAAAATACGTGTATCATAATTTTTGATCTAGTTTTCATTACAATAAAAAAATAAGTAGCTTAAAATTTTGAAATGTTGTCAATTGTTATATGTACTTGTTTATTACTATTTTTGTAATCAATTTCTAAGCATGTACACATAGTGCGATTTCTAATACATATATGCATTTTGTCTAATATTTAAATCTAAAAAACGTTAAACGTCAATTATACATATATGTCTTTAGAAAGTTATAAAAAATCTTCACAAGCTTAAAATTAATTATATTCGAGTATACCCTTTATAAAAATAAGCGATCCCTATAAAATATACACGCATTCATTCAGTACTAAAATATAAATTTTCAAAAAATTTGCATCTTTATATTAAGGCACTCCTAATAAGAGCCAAAGTATTACAATTCATTTGTACGTAAAATATGCTGCTCAGTAAAAAAAGTTGTAAAACATACAAAAATATAAAAATCTCTTAAGCTTACATTGGTGGGGCTGATGGTTTAGGATATTCGTTAGAATATCTATTTTGATTATCATTCATTGGATACGTAGTTGCATTTGCGTCTGGCAACCCCGGTACTTTAAAACCGATGACATAATTAGGCTGATTATTTAGGTTAGCAACATTAGGAACAGGTACAGGGCACACTGTATTTTGTGGATACGCATTTTGTTGATTTAGACTGGCAACATTTTGTAAAGGATATGAGTTATTTGGAATTGTTTGTGTATTTTGTATTTTTGGAACGGGAGCTTCCGGGAGTAAAAAGGACATAGGATGTGTGTACGTTCCTTCGACCGTTTCTTGTAAAGGCACTAAACCGATGCAGAACTCGCATTCATCTTCGACATCGTCGATGCAGCCAGACATTTTTAGTTTTACCTGAAAATAAAAAAAAATTAAATATGTAATTCATAAAGTTGTTATCGAGGTTTTTTTGCCTATTTATATACAATGTTTGCAAGTGTTTATTCATCATGAATATTTAAGCAATAACGAATTTTTTTCCTACGCCGTTAAACATTCATACTTATGCGTCTTAATTTATTCTTAAACGTCATTGTTTTGAAAATTATTTTTTGCACATATACAGTGTGGCTTGAAGTACAAAATATTGTACTGTTTGTGTAAAGAATAAAACCTTGTATACATGGTTTGTTAACCATTTTTTGACCACTAGTCTCTAAATAGCTAATTGCTAGATTTTTCTTTTTAATTTGTTGCTTCCCAAGAGAAGATTTTTAAGCTACTGCATAGCTTCTATCGCGGGCCTTGAGCGCGGGGACCGAAACCAGAAATTCCGTAACGAAAAAACCTCACGCTCCCCACTCCGACGGGCACGGAGGTGTGGCTTGAAGGCATGCAATAGCTTTACCGCGGCAGTCCCCGAGTGCCACACGTCTTTTTTTCAATATGAATTATCAACTTTGCAATACATTAACAGCAACTAGATATTAAAATTTATTTCAACAATGATAACCAGATTAAGTAAAGATATAATACTAACCTTCAAAAAATACGCGACATCAATAATCCGACAGTTTTCTAGATTATAAGCAATAATATTGGGCACTCGCATCTGGCAAGTAAAGCTACGTTTTGTATGAGCCAGGATGGGGCCATGTGCCATCGTGTATAGAATTTCTTCTGGCGGTATGTATGTGGATATTGGCTGTTGAGAGTGGTATCTTTCCTTCTGCAATTTGAAAATCTTGTTTAAATATACATCATTTTTTATTAACTTTAATAACTCAGGCCCTGGAATCACAGACACAATAGAAAATCTATTGTGTCGTGGACCGATCGGGCCGTTTGGGGCTCAATGGGTTAATAGATAACATATCATAGTAGAAAACAAAGCCGCTTACCGGCGTCTGTGTGTCAGAATGCTTAGATTTTTAAAACAACCCCAGGGATTAAAATAAACCGTCTTAAATAATGCGTTTTTTTTTAATAGATAAGAGTAATTCTCGAGGAAGTATTAGTATATAATTTATTAGGTTTGAGACAATGTAAATGCCCTTTCTACTTTTTCAAAGGGGGCAACGTAAATGCCCTTTCTACTATAAAAATTCCCTTTCTACTTTTCCTTGTATAAAAAAACCTGTTTTTCCATCTTGTTCGAACTATATCCTTACCTTAATTATTTGAAACAAAATCTTGGTAACTTCAGAACCAGTGTCATTCTGCGAATCTATTTGGATATTCATTATCTGTCCAGGACAATAACCAGACACCGGCGCTTGAAATTTAATATTTATTAATTCATCTTCACAAAAACAATTACAACTTGATACTTCCTCAAACTCCATTGCTATTGGGGTCTGAAATACACGATTAAAAGAAATAAAATACACAATTAAAGCATATACTATGTATATATTTGTTCAACGCATTTGGCTTGAATTAGTGAGTGTTCATCTTTATCGAGAAAATTGCCAAAAATTATTGACATTCCATGTTCTGTCAGTTATTATTATTATGTTTTTAATAAAGAGGTAGATTTCATATTTAGATGATATAATAATTATATACAATTTTAAAAACCAAATATTACAATGACAATGTGATTAATTGAGTGTAATCAACACCAATTTTGAACTGGAAATAATGGTAACATAATATGGCCACATTGCTTGATGAAGGCCTAATTAACGTATATTCTATACACAGTAAAAACATCACAACAATTAGAACAAGTTTGGAATTATATGCTCATATGCCTATTTTTGCCTTATGTATTTTTTTATTTTATAAAATAAGCAAGCCTGACTTACATAATGCAATAATACTAGTGACACTATAAATTAAATTAAGAAAAATATACCTTAATACAATCCACAGTATTTAAGTCCAAGGGAGCTATCACGTCAAAGTCAGCAACAAGTTCGTCCCTTGTAGTGTCTGGATAGTCAAGATATGCCCTTACAGAGTATCTAACCTGGCCTTTAGCCCCTTGAAAGGATGACGGCACATTACTTGGTATTAGATAGGAGAAGTTTATAGACTGAGGGCCGGGTGGTAGAGTGGTTACTGTAATGTTGCAAATTAAAGTCATCTTAATACTATTATAAAGGCGAAAGTTTGTAGAGATAAACTACGATAACATGGCGCGCCCCTCCAAAATTCAAAACGTTTGAAAGTATTTGTGAAAGTATTTACAATGCACCACCAAGATTCACAACGCATGTGTGCGTACTGAGACGGCCGTCAAACAAAAACAAATCCACGGATTTGTTGCTCGACTAGTCACGCTCTAATCGCTCATTATTATTAGTAATGGCGCTGCACTGACGTATTCTATGAAAACGACACGTGCGTTGTCTTGGGCGCTCGGCAACTTATGATTAGTTGACCAACAAATCTGTTATCTGGACGTAAAGTACTAAAGACGAATACGTACAACTACATACAAACTCCTTCGTAAGGATGTCACTACACACATTGAAACAGTAATTTGGAGGGGCGCGCCATGTTATCGTAGTTTATCTCTAAGTATGGATGTATGGATGTTTGTTACTTTTTCACGTAAAAACTACTGAACCGATTACAATGAAATTTAGCACACATATAGAGGGTAACTTGGATTAACACATAGGATAGGTTTTATCCCGGAAATCCCACGGGAACGGGAACTATGCCGGTTTTTCTTTGAAAACGCGGGCAAAGCCGCGGGCGGCAATCTAGTAAAGGTATATATAAACATATCTAGTTATCATTGCATAAATTTGAAACTAGTCTCTAAAATTTAACAATTTGCAATTTTTTCTACTGCAAGCAGTAATAGGTAAATATAAAGGTGATGGTCAAATTACATGGATATAATATGTACCTATTTATTTTTTTATTGCTAGTGGTCAATAAATTAGCAGATATTATGTACGAGATAGATAAAGTACATAGTAAGTGATCTTCAATAGATGATAGTAGTTATTAACAATATTTCTTTTATTTATGGATATGAATACAAACCAGATCCACCACATAGACATTGTTCAAAGTTGAAGTATAGTTCTTGGCCACCATATTCTATCTCTCTAGTCCTTTCAACACCAGAATATTTTTCAGTTTGATATTCTGACCATTTCACGATAGCTTGGCCAATGAATGCAACTTTGATGGCTGTAACAAATGAATGTAAAAATTTAATATTTTTGTGATATGTAACATATTATTGTGAAAGTAAATCAAAAGGTACCTGTAAATGTTAAGATTTCATCCAATTCGAATTGAATTTTGCCTGTGAGCACCTGCCCTGCATAATAAATAGATCGCGGCTCGTCTAAACTTATAGTTCCAGTTTTAAAACCTTTTAATGCCATTATTATTGTATATTACAGTGAAGAAGTAACAGAGAACATAAAAATAGCTAAATATATAAGTGAAACTAAACATAAATCAAAATATTAAAAACTTCCAGACGTCCAAATCCATCCAAATCCAATTCGATAATCGATTTTAAAAGTCAAAAGTCAAAACATGTCATTTGTCAAACTCAAGGAACGCTATGTTGCTAGTTTAAAATTAATCGCCGATTTTTAAGTAACAAATTTTGAAAAATTGAGCTACATGCAAACGTAAAATAAACATGGATATTCAGGGTTCATATAACAAAGGACGTGTGAGTAAGAAATAAAAATCATAAGCTCTCAGTTTTTTAAAACTTGACACTGTCAAATAGATCAGTCGAATCGCCGACGAAAAAAAAAGTCAGCTGTCACAACTCACAAGTCACACTTGACATTTGACAATGACACAAAAATCAAAATATTACGATTTGGCGATGTGAATTGTGACCACGTTTTATTTGTTTATTTTCTAGAAGAGAGCCTATTTAAGTATTCAAAATGGGTAAACTCGACGTTACTATTCTGCGTTACTTGACGGGAGAAGATTTTCGTGTTTTAACAGCTGTAAGTGACTAATACAATCCTCTTACTATACCGTAAGGTTATGAAGCATTGCCTGTTTATTTCTTTTGTTTAAGGTCGAAATGGGTATGAAAAATCACGAATTAGTTCCCGGTTCTTTAGTAGCATCGATCGCTAACTTGCGACATGGTGGTGTTCACAAATTGATGAAGGATTTATGTAAACACAGATTGTTGACATATGAAAGAGGAAAACATTGTAAGTTCTTCTAAATCAGATATCAGCTTTGTATGATATAATTATGCATTGCATGTTGAAAGTAAACTAAACTATGTGAATAAATAAACTAATAAATAAATTGGAATCCATATTAAACTGCATTCTCTTGTAACTATTATATACCATTTTATTTCTGCAATACTATAATCTTTATATTTACATTACAGATGATGGTTTTCGCCTAACCAACGCAGGTTACGACTACCTCGCTCTCAAAGCCCTAACAAACAGGAAAGTCATTGCATCTTTTGGAAATCAGATTGGTGTCGGCAAAGAGTCTAATATTTACACAGTTGCAGATGAAGACAAAACTCCGTTGTGTTTAAAATTGCACAGGTATTAAGTAGTAAAAAATACATTTTTAAAAGGGACATATAGGTATACTGTAAGCATGAATTTGATATTTTTGGTTTTAAGGCATTCAAATGCTTTATAAATATAAATTTATAAAGAATAGAAAAAATTTGATCGCAAGGCGGGACTCGAACCCACATCCCTTCACGCCAATGCGTATCCTTATAAATTTATATACTGTAAGCTTTTTCAATACATGCATATTTCATTGATGCATATCTCTTATTTTAAAAGGATCAAGTTGCTCAATCTCATTATATTTAAAATTCAAACACATTATGATGCTTTATATGATTTTTTTTCATGTTTTACGCTAAGCAACACATTTGGGGATTCATTTTAATCACTATAGTTTTAAAAATTAATTTACAGACTAGGTCGCACATGCTTCCGAAACATAAAGGACAAGCGCGACTACCACGCGCACAGGAACCGCGCGTCCTGGCTTTACCTCTCTCGTATATCCGCTACCAAAGAGTTTGCTTACATGAAGGCATTGTATGATAGAGGCTTTCCAGTGCCCAAGCCGATTGACTTCAACAGACATTGTGTTGTTATGGAGCTGGTGCAGGGTGGACCGTTGTAAGTGTACAGATTAGTTTTTGAAGTGAAAACTTCTTTAGCGGCGTTGAGCACTTTTTCTGTAATGGGTATAAAATCTTAAACTCGCGTCAGGACACGTGACCTAATCGAAAAAGCGTAAGACGGATACCATTCCAAAATATCAAACATGCTCAACGTTAATAATCAAGTTTTCACTTCTGCCGGCACTCCCGGAGTGCAACCCGTCTTTTTTTTTTATGGGATTAAGTTCTGGTTATAAGAAATAAATTTTATTTCTTGAATGATCAGTTAATAATATGTTATGTATTTATACTTATTTTCCACCTTGATTTTGTTAAAGGTTTGTCCTATTAAATTGATTGTATACATTTTTTAATAGTATTCTTATTAATTTGCTTTTATAATAGACACTAAAAAAAACACAAACTTGTATAACCCATTGAGCCCCGAACGGCCCGATCGGTCCACGACACAATAGATTTTCTATTGTGTCTGTGATTCCGGGGCCTGAGTTATTACAAAAACAGATTTATTAACAAAATTCATACAAATTGCAGGGACAGTAGTTTTTAACCTACATTGGTAAAATCGACAGATATTAATTCATTCTATATTTTTCATTTTCTATTCCAATCTTTTCATTCATACAAAATTCTAGGACCCATGTCACATCAGTATCTGACGTAGAGTGGCTTTACGATGAGCTGATGGGTCTCATAGTGCGGCTTGGTAACTGTGGTGTTATCCACGGAGACTTCAATGAGTTCAACATCATGATCGATGATGAAGGGCATCCCGTGATCATTGACTTTCCGCAGATGGTGTCCACGGAGCATCCTAATGCTGAGCTGTGAGTGTGCATTAAGTGTGTTGGTTTGTCTTTTAGGTATTGGAATAATAAAGATTATTTTAATGGGGATGATTGGTAGATTGGGAAGGACTGAGTAGTAATAATAATATTATTTATGGAAATAGAAGTACGACTATACATATAAAATAAATTTACTTATTTACCAAAAAATAATGTTATTCAAGGAAAAAGAAGTATGTACATAAATAAAAAACTCTTTAAAATTATATTTCCCATACATTTTCAATCAAAATAATTTTCAAATCAAGGCCAAGCGCTAAATAAAATAAATCCACTTTAATTCATATAACATGTCAATTTTATTTATGTAGATAGTAGAGGATATAGATTTTATTTTTCAATTCATCAAATTATTAAAATACATATAAAGAGTATTAAATATAAATATCCTTTATGCCAGTTACTTCGACCGCGACGTGCGTTGTGTCCGCGAGTTCTTCAAGAAGCGCTTCGCTTACGAAAGCGAGGACTACCCGAAGTTTTCAGAACTTGAGAGAGACGATCGACTTGATACTGAAGTGGCTTGCTCTGGGTATAAACGCAATAAAGTGCTGGAGGATGAGCTGTTGGAGGTAAGATTTAGTTGTTTATTTAAAGAAATGTGGAGGAAAAATAGAAATAAACAATTATCATTTTAATGAGTGTTCTAAAGAATTGTATCTATATTAACCAACAGATTAAACAATTATGCTCACAAACACGCTAAAAACTTTCTAAAGGAAAACTCTGCCTATGGTGTATTAGGCAAAGTTAAGTTTTGAGCGATACTTTGAACATTACTGCCACGAAATAAGGTGTATATTTCAATGAATGTTTTATACAATGCTGCTTGGATATATTTTGACGACAATATTATAATATTGTTCACAGGAAATGGGCATCGGTCTCCAAGTGAGCGGTGATGAAGGCAGTGATGATGAAGGTGAACAGAGTGAAGAGATCACCACTAAAGTGTCTGAAGATGAAATCGATACACTTAGACGTCAGGTGAGATATAAATGTTATTATTTGGTTAAATGTCGATTTTTTGTGTCCTAATATGGCTGGGGAGTGAATGTAATGTCTTATGATTGTTTCTTTGTGTTTCAGTATATATATATTTGATTGTGTAAACTTTTCTAAGGGTAACTTAAAGTCAAATTTTATTTATCACAATACATTTCGACTAAAATTGTATTTAAAACTAGCGGTCCGCCCCGGCTTCGCCCGTGGTACATATTTACGTTTTCTTTACATAAAAACCATCCTCGTACTTCAAGGAATATAATAAAAAAAGAATTATCGAAATCGGTTCAGCCGTTCTCGAGTTATGCGCTTACCAACACATTTTGCGATTCATTTTTATATATAAGAAGAAGATAACAAAGTTATAAGAAAGCTTCACTTTTGTTTTTGTTTTTACATACAAGATAAATAATCACCCCCGACCTCCCCTTTATCACAATTCAATTGAATTGTTTATCTCTTGCAGGTCGAAGCGTCCATACAACACGATGAAACTATACACACCCTAGCTGCTAAAACTAATAAACTAAATCTAGACGAAGAAATACCTAAACTAGTGCCTATCGAAAATGTTAATAACGAAGAAGAAACTACAGAAGCTACAGAAAAAATTGAAAAAGAAACAGAAGATAAAACGGAAGAAATAGAAGATTCTGGAAGCGATTTAGATAAAAACTCGCAGAAATACAGATTAGCGATGATAGAAAAAGCGTTGTCGGACGTAAGGTCAATGAGATCGTATACATCTGCGAGTACTATAGCACCAGATGTGGTAAAGCAGCAAGTTAAGAAGAATCTAGAACAAAGACAGAAGAAAATGGAGAGGAAGAAGGCGATTGCGAAGGGAGAAGCCAGTGCAGTTACAAGACATAGAAGAGATAATAGAGAGACAATAAGAGAAAGCCACGGGTTGTGGGGATGGGATGAATAAATAAAGATTTATATAGAATTTGCGTTTTATTCAATATTTCCTATAACTATAAACAGACTCATGAAAGGTCGTCAAAAATGTCCAATCGGTGTTGTATCAAATATTCATTGAAATTAGAACCTTGTTCCGTGGCATGTTCAAAGTCCATTGTATAGCTCATAAGAAAACTCTGCTTACTTTAAGCGTAGGTAGAGATTTGCCTACGTATGTAGTAAACAGAGTTTTTACGGGTCCGGTAATTTTATATTATTATCTGTGTGATTATTATCATATTAGTATAATTTCAAATAACAAGCAAGGTAAACCCTATTTGCATATTTATAACATGACCAGAGACATAAATTAACATATTTTTTCAAACAATTACATCGATTTTACATTCTAAATAGACGCACACCGAATCAGAAAGTATGTAAGTGTGCATTCTTTCTGTTTTGAGTTCAGTGAATTACGATAATGTAGACCAAAAAAAGATTTTTCTATCTTTCAACAATACAAAACTAAATTTTTAAATAAAGTTAGTTGGTTAGTAAAAAAATGTTGCTATTATTTTTAATTTTATGTAAGTATAAGTTTATGTAGGTAAGTATTTTTCACAATGCGACATAAAATATATTTTTTGCAATTTTTATTTTCCTTTTTTTTAACTTCTAATAAGTTCAAAAAGCTGTCTCTAAATTTTATTATGTACACATAAATCTCTTCTATTTATAAGCGTGTTTGTATGTAAAATCTTGTTTATTATACAGTAGGTATACACTTATGTAACCTTGCGTGTTTTTAGATAAATAACAGCCCGTCAATATAATATTATTAGCTCCATTTAAATATTATACTTATCTCAAATGTTAAATACCTTGTTATCCCATTATTAAATGGCATTATAAAAATGTATTGTGTAACAGCATGATAATTTATACTCAAGTGCCTAAGTACTTATATTTCAGAACCATAAAATGCAATTATAGCGTCATGAATTTAAAGGAATAAAATATGATTTGATATGTGTACAATGTATATGTCGTGGTCATATCGTAGATTTGATCATTTCATGATATGAGTGGCCATTTCACGAAATGGTCGCATATCGTGAAATGGCCAACATAGTTTGATCAGATCGTTAAATCGTCAACGTTTCACGATTTGGTCATCCACATTTGGCCAGATCGTATAAAATATAAAGAGTCCATAAAATATTAAAATAATTCAGAATAACTACCTATATTCTAAAAACTTGTTTAATGTCATTAAAGTTAGTGCCGCGGCAGCGGCCGGCGAATGCCAGTAGCGAATCGTTTTTGCAATAGAAAACAGTTAGGTTAGGTTAGGTTAGACTTTGATAAACAACGCACGAGCCGAGCGAGCAAAGCGAGCGTGCCGCGGCAGCGGCCGGCGAGTGCCAGAAGCGGATCGCTTTTTAAAAAACAAACAATTATAATAATATCGTAGTAGTTTCTTAAATTATTTTATTTAAGTCGCATTTTTTCTTAAATACGTATAAGATATCCACATTTTCCATAGTACTCGTACCTCTTCGTCGTAAATTCTTTGCTATGACTTTCTTCATAATATTGTTATTAAACGAATTATGAAGTTTTTAACTGCGAATAATTTAATTTTCGCCAGCGGCCGCCATCTTATCACATAAACACAGAGCTTGCAGCGCCTCTACCAACGATTAATGTAACTATTTTACGATATGATCAAATAATTTTGATCATTTCATGAAAAAACCGTGCGTTAATTGGCCATATCGTGAAACGATTTCTTATCATTGATCTGCCCAAACCACATCATGATGTGGCCAAACTAAATTGGCCATTTCACGAAATGCGACCATTTCGTGAAATGGCCACTCATATCATGAAATGATCAAATCTACGATATGACCACGACATATATATGTACAATTTCTCTAATAAGGCATAAGTAAAGAGAACATAACATGTTTACCTAAATAAATTAAAAATAACTTTCCTATGAATAAGGATTATGATATTATTAGACATTAATGATGAAGAAATAGCTCTCGAACTATGTATATCGATACACTATAAGTACCTATATCAAAATTTATATATCAATAACCTAATGACAAAAAAATTTGATAATAATTAAATTAATTGGCGTAAGTACCATTAAGTACTGATGAATTGCATTTTTTATATCAATAGATCCAAAATGACGCATTTACCTATAAGATAAAATAATTAGGGATGTAACCATACCGATACCGATACCGATATATCGGCCGATTAATCGGCAAGCCGATATATCGGTATCGCCGATAATAATAATAATAATAAGGGCGTAGGGATGTGACGACCCCATCGCCCACGGTTGGAATATCTATTGTTTACTTGACAATAGATATTCCACCCGTGCAATCAGTCAACCCGCAGGACACCTTGTGGCGTGGTGTCGGGGAGTAGCGACCCCGCGGGAACCGAGTGCTCCCGGGGGA
>CAJQZN010036288.1:0-13180 GCA_907164685.1 Colias eurytheme | reverse complement strand
GTCGATGGTGTCGGGCTTGCGGCGCCGCATGTACAGCTCGTGGTTGCCCATGCACAGCGCCAGGATGCGCTTGTTGACGCGCACTCGGGGCGCGAAGAACACGAAGTCCGGCGCCTTCTTGTCGATCGGCTTGATGATGAACTTGCGGTCGTTGAACGAGATGTTGCGGATCTCCGACCACGGGAAACCGATCTTCGGCGTCAGTCTGTGGACGAGGTCAAGGGTTATTTATCGTTGTAAAATCATAATTGCATTACATACGATGGTAATTGGACAATTATTATTTATATACATAATAGCTTGCTATGTTTTGAATTTAAATAAGGTCATACAATGTTAAAAAAATTGTCCACCACCAGACCGAGGTAGGACACAGAAGGCTGATCACCTACTTGTCCCTAGAGAAAATCGATCAGTGAAACAGATGTATAACGCATCTGCCCCTTACCCCACTAGGGGACATAGGACTTCCCTTTTTTATACAATGTTATAGGTCAAAAAATAGGTCAGTAATGTTTTGTGCCTTTTTGCGGAGCACAATAATTGGGTATATGGGATAAAAGACACTCACTTATCATCCTTCTCGTATATATTCAAGCCCAATGCGTCAACACCCAACCACAGTTCGGTGTTCTTCTTGTTGCGTATCTCGAAGTAGTTGACGCCGTACATCTCCAGGTCTTGCGCGATCTTGAGGTACTCCATCATGGCGTCCTCGCGCAGCATCCCGCGGTGCTCCTGCCACCAGTTCGTGATGCTCTGCTCCCACTCCTCGCGGGACATCTGGTGGGATGGAATTACAAGTTTTATATATGTAGCGGTATAAAAGAGGCAAAGGATTTTATAATTCATGCGAACTTGAAGATTTGGATAAACTACAAACGAAAATCGTATTTTCTCCTAAGAAAGAGACTTAACTTATCAAAAAAGGTAGATAGATAGGTAAATCTTTTAGAAATTTGATAACTTATCTGAAATCAATGTATGTAGACAATAAATTACATTCAAATTCATTTGTTTGACACCAAAACAAAAATACCGTAAAAAAATTAAAGAGGTAAAATAAAAATTTAAAATTCAACGAAAAATAAAATGATTATGATTTTTAATAACAGTGTATCTAGTTGTATTTACAATTGACATATAATATTTTAATTTATGATCAAATTTCCTTAAAAGAGGACACTGCAACAAAAGCTGAAAAGTAGGGTACTTTACATTCAAATGTTCATCACACCTATATCTCCAAACCCACCTTATGCTGGTCAGTGACACGCTGCGGCAGCAGACGATCATTGGCCAGGAACCCAGGCCCATGTATCGATGAGTTGTGATCTCCATGCCTTGCCTGCACCGCGTAGGATGCTAGCAGTACTGACGTTTCCGGCGGGCAGTAGATCTCGTCTGACAGGATTGCGTTCTTCACCTGGAATGGGGGAATTATATCTGGTTTAGAGGAGTGGATTATTATTGATGCCAATAAACTTGGGTATTGGGGCATTGATAGTATCATTTGTCTATTAAACACACGGTTATAGAATCCGGTTCACTTGAGAAATAGTGACCTAACCTATAAGGTTAAGTAGCAAAGGATGTGCTAACTTAAATGCTTTGGTTTAAAAAATTATATGAAAATGAAATTCCCCTTCATGGGGTAGTATTGATAATAATTAGACGAAGGATGGCTAGATAGGCTAGGCTAGAAGTAAAGGATGGCCATCATTTCGTCAAAATTAAAAAAAAAAGCTTTGTTTGACCATCATTCTTTACTGCAAACACATGACTTCTCTCATTACTTATAATTATATTTTATATTCATTAGGGTACCGTTATCTCTACCAGAATTTAATTAATTATTCATTTACCAGAAAGCAACAACAATAAATTCCTTTGCGGTTGAAAATTCCATTAGTTATGCAAATATGCAGGCAATTAAGCAATTTGGCTCTAAATATCGTGCAATCGTATCATTAGTAAACTAATATAAAAAGTCTCCGAAATTTCAAAGCTTATCAGTTTGTATGTGGTTTTTAATTAAAATCCCCATAAATAAACCTTTCATTACTTACTATTAAAAATAAGATTCTCAATCTCCAGAACAAATTTCAAACTAACATCATTTTATTGGCACAAAAGGTAGGGAGGAGATATTTCTCAAGTTTTTTCGTTTTTTTTATTTTAGATATATTATATTATCTGTGCACATACCTGCAGGTAGAAGAGTTTCAACGTGATCTCCTGTATGAGCTCGTCAGCGACATCTTCGGGGTAGAATTTGGCGCGGAACTTGAACTGTAGCGGGTTCTCCTTCTTGACGTCCTGTTGCATCACCTGGAAACAATACGTGAAATATTAGCATTTTTGTACAATTATTTTATTCTAATTTAAATATAACAGATTAATGAAATTAAATAGAACACTTTATTTAACTTGAGTTTAAACTCATATAATAAGTTTGGAAGTAAATCAATAATCTGCATTTTCATTTGTCTACAATCTCTCCGTTGCTGCGCTTAGAGACCAATTTGTAATAAAATGTTGTCTGAAAAAAATAATAATACTAACTATATAAGTATATAGGCTACAAAAAAACTTCGAATTAATTTCGCTTTGTCAGCTCATTGGTCAGATAGTTAATTTTACAATGAAGTGAGATTAGTTAAATTGAATTAATTGACCACATTGTTATACGACTTAAGACTTGGTCTTGCTTGCTCTTATCGCAACAATGACAAAACAAGAACATTGAACTAGATTTAGAAAGCATTTTGAACTACAAACACATTCGACTCGAAGGATCAGAAATCCTATAAATGAAATGTAATCAATATACATTCAATGAAATAAAATATAATGCTCAAGTATCATTTATAGAACCCAAAACAATAGCAGCGGGAAAATTATAACAATAATTTTATTATATAAAATAAAAAGTACATTTCTTATAAATAACTCTTACCCATCTGGAGAACGGTAGCGACCCTGACTTCGTTGCGTGCCCAAGTGATCCAGGGTGAGCGTTAAAAAGGCAACAATTAATTACAATTCAGCGTCAGTTTTATAATCATCCAAGAACATAAAGAATAACCATTTTACGATGCACATAATTACTTTAACGTAGCTCTTGACGACGCCAACGATTATAGCAGATACCATCGTGGAAGATAAGTATTTATTGTTTTACGTTATTAATGTACTCAAGTTTAATTTAATGTTTGACGACAGTAGTTTTTGTAAAACATAAGTAGCTACTTATATCGCTGTTAACAAGCAATAGTTGCTATTATAGTGTAAGATATATTCGTTCTTCATTTCCGTATAGTCACAATTACATAATGTCTGGAAATTTTAATCGTCGATCAATAAAATGTCCGTTTGAAAGGTAGAGGAAAAAATCAATGTGTTTTACGATCATGTATGAATAAACTATAAGTTAGTTCTTGCCTTTTAGGGCTTGTTCGTATAGATAATGTACTGTATAAATTACTACTAACTACAATTATTACTTAGCCTACAGAGGAAGCTATTAAACTCGTGAGTCATGAGTCATGACCAATTCTTTAGACATTCATATGAGGTTCATAACAAGCATACAGCAAATATGTATAGCTTGTTATCTAATACAGTAATAAAGATACATTCATCGTATCATGATTGCTTTTCTTAATTTTACCGATGACGTGCGCAAAACATAATGTTATTTTAATAAAACGTATCATTAGTAGGCAGATTTCGTTTGCGTACTATCAAAATATTCTGGTCATGTGGTATATGACAATACTATAATGCTTGCCACGAATTGCGTCAATTGATGTGAATTGAATGGAAACGAAACTTTTATTTTTGGGAGTAAGAAACTCTGTATTACATAATAATCACATATTACCAATAACGATAATAGCAATCTGCAGATGGAACTTGGCTCATGACAATTTTACTACAATATGTTGTACATATGCTTATCCAATTGATAACGATTTCCTATGCGGTAATTCATACATTCCTAAGAACTGCTTATTATATTTTCTAATAGGTTTTCCCTTAGTCTAGACCTAATCTCAGATTATGACAGATACAGAAGAATATTATCGAAATAAGCGTACATAACATATTAATTAAAATTACTAGTGTCATTGTAATGACTTCATCGGATCGTTTTTAATTTTTACGTAAAACATAAATAACCGGTATTCGTGTGCTCAGTCACGCCTCGATACCGTGGCGTAAGGCCATGTACCATAGTTCGATGAATTAATTACTCAAAACATAACCTGCCATTACAGTTTTTAAGTGGTAATAATGGATAAATAAGATAGCCAACCATATAAATAGTCCAACAGCCTTAAATTAATTTGCAAAGTCATATAAAACAAGGAAAACCAAAAAGGTATTTTTTTAACATATAGCATAAGACAGCCACAATTCGGATATACAACCTTGTGTCCTTGCTTCGGAATGGCAAGAATTCAAGCCCATACTTTCGAGAGGTGTTTTCGAACGACCAAATCACTTAGTAAAACCACACTAGCCAATCAAAATTCAGCTCTATCACGTCGTATTAAGATCTAGCGATACACCAAACTAGCCCGCTACCATGTCTTACCATATCGTCGGCGCGGTCATACGCAGCCTCTTCGTCATCCTCCTCCGGGGTTACCAACTTCTTTACTGCGGTCGTTACGCATTTGACCGTCTTCTCCGCTATCGTTTCCGGCTTTAACATGTAGGTATCATTATTTATTTGATGGTTGGATAAATGCCTTAAAGTTTTGGGTAAAAATAGCGATTACTTGCAGATCTATTAGTGCTTTCAGAATGATATTGCTATATTTTATCATAAAACGGTTATCTTCAATTGATAATAATTAATAGTGCTTTGAGGGCCGAGGAGCTATCTTAGAATTACCAAAAACGATTTCGATAGTTTTGCATTAAGATTTTGACACTTGCATTGCTCTTAAACCGGTATACGTCCTAGAGCGCGTACCTAGCGCAACAAGGAATGTGTATACTCTACGTCCTAGAGCCTAACCCTACAAGGAATGTCTTGACTGTGGTCCTGATCAGCTCGTAGTGGAAAACGAATAAGCGTGTCCCAGGCAGCATTGAGCAACGCCAACGTCGCAGCTCACTGTGGCTCGTGGGAGCGAAAGTACGGTCAACGAACCCGCGACCGCGTTAGCACAATCAGCTGTTCTGTGCGAACATTCCTAAACATGGGCCTGTATCATCTGTACCTATGTCCTATATACATAATCAGGTTGTACTTGAGATTCGTTTCTGACACTATTGTATGGATTTTCGCGGTTTTTTGTCAAACTGGTAGCTAAGGTAATTGTGTAGTGTTAAGTGGTGTATTTCTTCTAAACCTTATGTATTCATTCTATACAGTTAATTGTGTGTAGTGGTGTTGATTTTTTATAGCTATATAGCTTTAAGAATGTGTAAAGCAATTGGCTTAAAAATATGCACAAGAGTTCAACGATACATCTGATAAGCTGTGCACTCATGATTGATTGACTTTTTCATTGGTCATAGAATATAAATATAATGCTATCTATTGGGAATTATCAAAGCCATTTTAATTAAACGTATCGAACAGTGCAATCACCTGTTCTTGTGCTCATTGCAAAATCTTATTTCGTATATTGAATGGAATCTTACAAGTACTCATTGTTACATACAATCTGATTAATATGAAAGGTTCAGTTATTTCTTGTTGAGAAGACAGAATAATATTTAACATAAATTTGCGGAATAACCATACTTTGAATAAAAGATTTTTTCTATTCAAGTCGAACAAGAATCTATTGACCTCGCCCTCATTACAGGAAACATGCAAGATGCACTATAAACTATAATCGGTATTTACACATTACTTTGTTTCTTTCTACCTCAGGTTAAATAACTTGAAAGTGAAAGAAGCACTATAATTAAATTCATAATAATTAATGCCCAATTACTTTTACTAATTACAAGGGATTGACTTATAAGTATTCATTAGATGAGTCTTAGAAAAATAAGATAACTGCAGTTTAATGCGCAAAAACAACATGGAGAGTAACATCAAACGGAACAGTAAAAGAAACGAGGAAATAATCAACTTGCAGCCCAAACAATGCGCCAGACACACTTTCCACAAAACTGCGTAAATTCCACTGCGTATGTCAATACCGAGAGAAACTCGTCAACGATACAATTTGCACGTCGCAGCGCGCGCGCCGCATCCGACCGCCGCCGGACGGACGCAGCTGCGAAACCTATCGCCATCTCGCTCGCCCACCCACTATCTCCATCGTATCGCACCTGACGCACTTACCGCAATTACTTCATTCATTTATCAATCGTTTTCCTTGAAGGAATCTAATCCCACAACCATCTCATGGGTTGGAATGACGCGCGTATGGTATTTTGTTTTCTCTTGAATGAAATGTTAAATGCACTTTCACAGTGTTGAATGAAAGTACATAAAAACACGATTGCTATTCATGATAAGGCTGTAGCGGCTGAGGCTGCGTGACCTTCGCGTGACCTTTCGCCGATTTCATCGATAGAAGGCAGTCAAGGACGCGTAAACCAAAAGCTGGTCGGGGTCACCACCGCCACCTGGTGATGACTCGTGGGAACGGGGTTACGCGGACGCATCGTCTCGCCTCGCTGCCCGCGCATCGTATGAAACCAACAAATGAATGAACATGGGCTTCAGCTAATTAGTTTCGATGTTTGCATCATGAGACGGATGGATAGAGGAATTTATATAAAAAACGATAGATGTACCTTGAAGGTGATGACGTAATCGCGCGTCACCTGAGATATGATATCTACGAGAAATATACCTTAAGTTAAGTCATCACAGTTTAATTATAAAAAATAAAACCGTCGCTCTTGTACATGTGGTATGTGACCCATCATCACAAGTTTGACTCATATAAAAACTACGTCATCTGTAAGTGATGAAATCTAAACCAACTATTAGTCCTGGCCGTTATGATCTAAGCATTTACAACACCATTATAACAATTAAGAGTGGGACAAAAAGTATCATTTCGTGCGCGCGCTCGCGTGCTAGCAAACGACATCTTATTCTATGAAGGCTTATAGAAAACAGTTTTGTACCATTCAAATTCTGTTTTCATTTTATAACACTTGTAAGAAATAACATACACGCTATACTCGTGTTTCGAGATATGCGATTGCGGTGCAAGGGAAAGTAATGGACCCCGCTGGTCCGGTGGTTAATGACCCGGCCTGCTGCGTCAGGTTGTGCAGGTTCAGTTTACATTGATGGAAAAGTATTGACTATCATGTATTATTTTTATATGATGTAGATAAATTTACGAAATTAATGTTTTAATATTTTATTACTTATCTAGTTAAGTTACAAAGTAACATTTATTCATTCATTATATCAAGTTAGCATAGCAACAATTTTAATTACTTAACAAGTTTTAAAAACAACAAAAAATATCTTAATTTATGCCAAAAAATTTAATCTACGAACTCGAAAAGACGATACGTAACCACTTACTTAGCAACAACAACCATTCTGAATCAAGTATTATATCACGTATTAAAATATACTCTCTTTACTATTATACTGTTTCCAATTACCATTTGTTACCTATTTCTCCATACCTACAAGAAACACTCCATGAGTCAGCAAATACATACGTGTCAAACTAGATTCCATATCTGTATTAATAAATGAATCATATCGAGCCTCATCCATCTATAAATATTAACAATCCGAGCGCTATAATCTGACTAGCTAGAATCGAAAACTAGTTTCACTTATGGCAGAGGAAAGACCAAGTGTAACACATGTTCTATATAACACAGTTCTATGCAAATATGCTTTTAAAATATATCAACCACATTGAAACGGTCAAAACTGGACAATTTTTTCAATAAAACCAACCAGAAGGTTCTAGCTTTCAAATAAAAAAGAATCATCAAAATCCGGTGCAATGCTTTTAAAGTAACCCAAAAAAATGCAGTAAATTAAGAATCTCCTTTTTTGAAATCGGTTGAAAAATAGGACATTCAAGCAGTGATCTCATCAAGCCACATGCGTCAATTAGTCAACAATTGTTATAAATTTCGTCGGCTCTCCGAGATAATCTTGATAATATGTATATTATATTATGATGTAAGCGCACTGTTTTATGCTAGCTTGTCCTCGAGAATAATTGTCTGACAAAATTTATTGACAAAAATTATAGGTATCTTTCTATTTAATTGAAGTCAACTAAACAATGCCAAAATAATGATTGCAATTTGTTTAACTACAAATTATATACTTCGGAAAAATCCTATCCTTGGTTCGCCCAAATCTTTCGATTGTCCCTTTGGAGACTTATTAATAGATGCCCTCCCACGTGCACTGTCTATTACAGAAGAAGTTATATTAGGACTGCCGTAAATAAATTATTATGAAGGAAAGAAAATAAAAAACATATTTGAGTGCATTTTGTTTTTGTTATTTCTTTCCAAGATAGTGGAAATTTGGTGAGCCAAATAATTGTATTTTATTCTTGTTCTATTAATGAAAACATGCATTTCTTCATTATCATAATAAAACCGTAAATAGGTAAAAACATAGCCAATAGCGTGTCTTTACGTGGAACTGTTATAATACATATATTGAACGGTGTCGTTGCGATTTGGCCTACATAATAATGCTCAACCTTGCAACGCCTGCAAGATATCGATACAAGACTTCTATTGATATTCTTAGTTAGAATTTATCAATATTCATGTAAAACAATAGCTTTGTGCTGATTGCTATCTCCTCGATAATCGGTTCGGTTTCAAATATTGCGTTAAAGGTGTGGACAAATTTGGAAGTATTTTTCTAAGGAGTTAAGTTATCTTAATCTAAAACATATGCAAATCAGTTTACAGATTAAACAGACATAGAATAGACTATTTTATCGTCCTTTATCATAACTTTCCCTCCTCAACAAGACAATATTCAAACACTGAATACAGAATATCAAACGAACCTACACCAACCGTCCCAAGGTGTCCTGATCGAAAACTTAACTGGATCAAGGTGAACCATAATTCCAACCGCCATATATATTACATACATTGACTCATTTCAAGAGAATCCGATAAAGTTAATTATTAAAGTTAAGCATGCGTTATACAGGGTGTCCCAAAAAGTAGTGATGAACGGAAGCTGGGAGGTAGAGGACCAAGAGGGCTATCCGAATCACCCCCATGTGTGTTATGCGATTTTTCGTATTTTCGGAGTTATTACATTTTTTTCAATTTTTCATCTATCGCCGAGTACGATGAGATTTTTATTTATGGTGACGTGAATTATTGCGCTAGATGCTTGATTTTTTTTTGTGTGCTAAGCTGAAAGATAGGCCAATTCAGTATGGTAACATTTACTATCGTTAGATCTTTGAATGGAATAAAAAAAACAATTAAATGCCAAGAAAGATAAAATTACCCAGTATGTTCATAACTTCAAGGGCCCATAAAAAAATAAAATCACATAAAAAAGGTTTTCCATTTGGCTTTTAAAAACTTGCTCTATCGATCAGGTAGCTATCCTAAAAAATTCATTTTATTATTCTGAAGGCTTCAATCGAAAAATTGAAATCTTAATGTGGTAAGTGCAAAATTTTTATTAACATGATGATCATTAAAACCAATAAATAGGTGTTTAATTACCAGAATTTTTTTAAAATAGCCCCGCTGTTGCTCAATGCAAGTGCGACATCACCGTAAAAAGTTGTCTTTTTAATGGCTGAATGTTCTTTTATCATTTTTAATGGTTTCTTCTGCTACTATGAATTTCCGGGTTATTTCGTCCAAATTGGGGCATTCTCTCAAGTAGCCGAGGTCTTTTTAGTATCCCCATTGAAACAATTCAATGGGGTTTAGGTCGAGGGACCGTGGAGGCCAGGCTTTAAGGTAGGCGTCACCGGCGCATGCGCAGGCTGCAACGACCAATCCATCTTTCAGGGTATTTTTGCCCTTTAGCCTGACCTCCACGGTCTCCGGACATAAACCCTATTGAATTTTTTCCGTGGGGATACTACAAAGACGAGAGACTGCCCTCAATTTGGACGAAATAACCCGGAAATTCATAGTACCGTAAAACGGGGTGAATAGAATTCACGGGGTGAATAGAAATATTCTTGGGAAAAAGTCTAAAAGCCTGATATTTGAGAACTACTTCAAAAATCGCAATAGTGTTTTTAGTTTTTACAATGGCAACATTTTTTTGTTGGTCTGACAACATTTGAATAGTATGAAGTTAGCAATTTATGTCAATAAGTGAGTTCAAAGTGCAACGGTTGTATGTATGTCTTTTGTGCTCTTATTAACTTCTCTCTAGTTATTATTTAAATTGTGTTTTTGATTGTGAAATAACTTTATTCAACGGTGAAGTGTATCCAGAATAAATTGAAAAGGTAAGTTTTACTGATTAGTTTGATTTTTATTGGTAAATTAGTAAAATAATTGCACCCATAAATATTTATGATTAAGAGGTGAATAGAGACGACTGAGGGGTGAATAGAAACGCCATATGAGGTGAATAGAAACGGCAAAGGGGTAAATAGGAACGAGAAAGGGTTTAATAGAAACGCGAAAGGGGTTTTTAGAAACGCTTTTGATAGGGTTGGCACTTTATGCAGGTTGTTGAGTTTTAACTTTATTACCTAAGTACCTACATTTTTAAAAAGTTGATTTTTTAATATTTAATAATTAATTTTGTGTACGCAGGTATAGTTGCGAGCAATATGCCACGCAACTACAAACCAGACCCTCGGGGTAAGAAATATATAAAATATGACCTCAACTTAATACAACAGGCTGTTAATGAATATTCTGCGAGTAATTGTTCTCTTGATACTATCTCAAAGAAATATAATATACACAGATCTGTTTTATACAGACACTGCACAAGAAATATGAAAAGTCAAGGAGGTCAAACTGTTTTATCCAAAGAAACTGAAGAAGAATTTATTAAATATATAAATATATGTGCTGACTGGGGCTATCCTTTGGAGGCGTATGATTTAAGAGTACTTGTTAAGGTCTATCTTGATAAATTAGGTGTGAATGTAAAGAGATTTAAAAATAATATGCCTGGACCAGATTTTGTCTCCTCTTTTCTGAAAAGGCACAAAGATGCAATTTCTCAGAGATTATCGCAAAATATAAAGCGAAATCGGGCTGCTGTTTCCCCTGAAATAATAAAAAAATACTTTGAAGAATTAGAAATTTCATTATCAGGCGTACCTATGTGCAATATTATAAATTACGACGAGACGAATCTTTCCGATGATCCTGGGCGGAAGAAAATAATTACAAAAAAAGGCGTGAAATATCCAGAGCGGGTGATGAACCACTCGAAGTCTGCCGTTTCTATAATGATTGCGAGCACAGCTGAGGGAGAATTACTGCCTCCTTATGTTGTCTATAAAGCACAACATTTGTATGACACTTGGACCGTTAAGGGGCCAAAAGGGACTCGTTACAATAGATCACAGTCAGGTTGGTTTGATGGAACCATTTTTGAAGACTGGATTAAATCGATAATCATACCCTATTTTCAAGGAGTACCCGGAAAAAAAATATTGATCGGTGATAATTTATCGTCGCACCTTTCATTAGATCTAATTAAACTGTGTCATGAAGAAAACATAAGTTTCGTATTCTTGCCAGCTAATTCTACCCACATGACACAGCCATTGGATGTGGCCTTTTTCAGGCCTATGAAAATAGCTTGGCGAAATATTTTGTATCAATGGAAAAAAGCCGATGGTCGCCAACAAGCATCGGTTCCAAAAGGATGTTTTCCACGTCTACTATCCATGCTTTTAGACGCCCTAAAACACAATGCTAAAGAAAATATTTTATCAGGATTTAAAAAAGCTGGAATAAATCCACTGGACCCTACACAAGTATTGAAAAGATTACCTGAATATGACAGAGTTAGCCATCAAACAGAAACTATCAATGAATCTGTTCTAACAATACTAAAAGAAATGAGATATGGAACCATAAATGTCACTGAACCTAAAAGAAAAAGAAAAATTGAAGTAGAACCTGGAAAGAGCGTTAGTCTTGAAGAAAGTTATGCTGAAACAGAAATCGAGAACCAAGAGAAAAAAAATAAGAAGACAAATAAAGAAAGTAAAGAAAAAGGAAAGGGAATTGGAAAGAAATCAAAAAAAAAAAACACATACAAATGTAATAGATGAAACGAAATCTCTCGCCGCTTACAATCATGAAATTCATTTACCCTCTGAAACAGCCTTATTACCACAGTCTTTGAGTACATGTGAGGCTAATGATTACTTAGATATAGAAAAGGTACCAATTATTTTTGGTGATGATGTTATTATTGATCATTTTGAAACGATTGACAATTTAAATGTCAGTTCTGATGCCATGATTTCAAGTAATGAAATAAAAAGCAATAAAAAAATTGAAATTTTATCTGATATTTCAGTAACAGATCCTAAACAATTTGCAAAAATATTATATGATAGTAAAATGAAAAGAAAACAACAAAAACATCGAAATTATTACAGAAATGACGAGGAAATATTATCCGAATTAATGTCTGATACTGTTTAAAAAAATATTCGTATTAAAAAAAGGGAGTTTGTGATAAGAGCCATTTAAGTATAACATTCCAGAATTATTTATGTTGACATCCTAAAATTTTTAATAAATACTCACTTTGTGTAGATACATAACTGATTATTGCACTGTTTTGTTGATTATTGTCAGAAGATTATTATGTTTCAGACTGTGTTGTAATATAGTTTACATACGCTTAATAGTTATTAATTAAGCATAATTGTTTTGTAGTCATTTCTTAGGCTAAAATTATTTTTGAACTGATTATTCTGTTTTGTTGATTATTGTCAGAAGATTATTATGTTTCAGACTGTGTTGTAATATAGTTTACATACGCTTAATAATTATTAATTAAGCTTAATTGTTTTGTAGTCTTATTTCTAAGGCTAAAATTATTTTTGAACTGATTATTCTGTTTTGTTCATTATTGTCAGAAGATTATTATGTTTCAGAATTCAGATTGAGTAATGAGTAGGTAATATAATTTTATTACGAATAATTATTAATTAAGCTTATTTTTTTTGGTGATCTCAATTCTAAGGTTAAGTAGGTACCATTATTTTTG